>WSYH01000112.1:0-44245 GCA_036426205.1 Ascaphus truei | reverse complement strand
TAGGTGGTTCAAATTTTGCAACCTTGTTTTTCAGACGAGCGGTATTCCCAGCTCTCACTGTACCCTTGTCTTCATGGGTTTTTGTGGCTGTGGGATACTGACGCTTGGTCAGGGTCAATACTTGTCCTTGTAGAACTGTAATCTCATCCACGAGAGATCCCTGTTTTTTGAGTGCGTCTTGCAAGTCTCTTCTCAGGGATTTTATCTGCACACTTTGCTTTCTCTGAGCTTGCTTCCACATTTTCATTGTATTGTGAAGCACTGTGAATTTCTTTGCTCGGGCCACAGTTACTTGTCTCAGTTTCTGGACCTTCTTGTGCTCCCTCTTATGCCGAGTCATCTGGGCTCTAAGATTGGCGTCTAGCGATGCTTTGGTGATGCTCAAGGTAGCCTTCAGTTTCTCATGCTGCTTTGCGGGGACATACTGGGTAATCAGACGTTCCTGCAGCACTTGTACTTCTTTAGCAGCCTGCAGATTTTCTTCCTGCAGAGTTCGCTGCTTCTCCTCGACATTCTGGAGGTGTGTACGCAGACCTTGCAGTTGGTTCTGCAGTCGGTGCTCTGCTTCAAATTTTTCATCTTCCAACCGTTTCTTTATTTTTTTAAGCTCGTGCAGCTTTTCATTCTTTCCATTGACGTGGTTTGTCAACTCTGTATTTTCTTTTTTTAATCTTAAATTTTCTCATTTTTCAGTCTTTGTACTATTCAGGGCCTCCTTGCAGTCCACCTTCCATTTTTGCACATCTGCTTGGAGGCGGGCTGTCTCCTGGCATGAGACTTCCATCTCCAGGTTTAGGTTCTGAAGCTCCTTTTGAGAGACTTTAAGATCTAAGTTAAGATGGAGGATAGTTTTCTTTGAAATGTCCAGCTCCTCAGTGAGACTGTGAAGTTCCTTTCTGGAGACTTCCAGTTCTGTGCGGCAGCTGTTGATCTCATGATGTGAGGCATCCAGTGCTCTGCGGAGTGTATGAACCTCCTTCTGAGATACGTCCACCTCTGTCCGGACACTGTTGACCACCTGTTGTGAGGCATTCAGCTCTACGCGAAGAGTGTGAACCTCTTGCTGAAAGACTGTCACCTCCTTCAGTGCCTCCTCATACTTCCGCTTCAGCTTAGCCATCATTTTATCAGATTGGCTCTGCTTTTCATCCATGGCGGAAATAGTAGCGTTTGCAGTATCTAGCTCAGTCTTGAGATCGTCCAATTCTGTCCTGGCCAAAGAGTACATTGTGAGCACATATTTCTGTAGCTTCACGTTATTTTTCAGTAGCTCTGCGTAGTCATCTTTCTTCAGTTTCAATTGTTCCCGGAACAGATCACAGTCACACCTGGCAAACATGTCAGGGCATACCCAGGGCTCGGTCAAGGGATCGCACTCACCGGTTCTGGCTCCGCTTCCCTGGGATGGTTGGTTGAGGGTTTCTCACTATTAGCACTGGACAGACACTTCTTTGGGGTACACGACTTCTGCCTTGGGCCTTCTGGATATTTGGTCATCCGCGGGACGACTTCTCCATTTTCTCTAGGCTGCAGGGCATTTCGGACCTCCTTTTCCTCCGCAAGATCTGCAGATGTGTCTGTTCCTTCCACGGTAAATGAAGAACCGCTTTTCTTTTTCGCCTTTTTGTTTTGGATGACACCATCCCCTCAGGGATACTGAGGTCTCCATCTTCATTTGAAATTTGAGCAGCGTCACTGGATCCACCCTGCTTTTCTTGCAACTGTAATAGCTGATGGAAATATTCGGTGATCCACTGCTCCCGCTCTTTTTCCTGCCGATCATATTCGTCATCATAGGGAGCGGTCTTTTCGGTTCGTACCGAGTTCAGGCACCCCCACCATTCTTGGGGTTTTTTGTGGGTGTGACTCGGTTTGGGTTCCCCATAAGAGATGTCTTCCTCCTCATCGGACTGGAAGGGCCACTCTTCTTTGGGGTAGGGTTCATTACAGGAAGGCTGCATCTTGTCCTCCATTTTGGGGCTATCATGTGTATTTTTCTTCCTGACCTCAGGAGGCGCTATTGCAGCTGTTGCCACTGTATTTGCTAGAACCCCAGATGGTTGTAGTCCTACAGGTGGGCATATTTTGCTTGTAGAGGTCGTAGCTCTCACAGGCCTCTCTGTAGACTTTTTCTTCCCTTGGGTAAGTTTTATAATATTAGCATTGCTGTGCATGCATTCACTCTCATCGTCTGAATAAGGCCTGAAGGGACACTGCTCCATGTGGTGGGGTTCTTTACACTAGGAACACATTTCCTTCCCTATTTTTGCAAACTCACCGGTTCTGGCTTCCGTCCCTGGGATGGTTGGTTGAGGGTTTCTCACTATTAGCACTGGACAGACACTTCTTTGGGGTACACGACTTCTGCCTCTGGGCCTTCTGGATATTTGGTCATCCGCGGACGACTTCTCCATTTTCTCTAGCTGCAGGGCATTTCGGACCTCCTTTTCCTCCGCAAGATCTGCAGATGTGTCTGTTCCTTCCACGGTAAATGAAGAACCGCTTTTCTTTTTCGCCTTTTTGTTTTGGATGATGACACCATCCCCTCAGGGATACTGAGGTCTCCATTCATTTGAAATTTGAGCAGCGTCACTGGATCCACCCTGCTTTTCTTGCAACTGTAATAGCTGATGGAAATATTCGGTGATCCACTGCCTCCCGCTCTTTTCCTGCTGATCATATTCGTCATCATAGGGAGCGGTCTTTTCGGTTCGTACCGAGTTCAGGCACCCCACCCTTCTTGGGGTTTTTGTGGGTGTGACTCGGTTTGGGTTCCCCATAAGATGATGTCTTCTCCTCATCGGATGGAAGGGCCACTCTTCTTTTGGGGTGGGGTTATTACAGGAAGGCTGCATCTTGTCTCCATTTTGGGGCTATCATGTGTATTTTCTCTGACTCAGGAGGCGCTATTGCAGCTGTTGCCACTGTATTGCTAGAACCCCAGATGGTTTGTAGTCCTACAGGTGGGCATATTTTGCTTGTAGAGTCGTAGCTCTACAGGCCTCTCGTAGACTTTTTCTTCCCTGGGATGGTTGGTTGAGGGTTTCCTCTTTTTCTTTTTTTTCTCTTGGCAGCTGTCAGCCTGCGGGAGGATGGAGGGGGCTTGCGCTGCCGGGGGGGGGAGCGGGTGATGTGCCATCCTTCTGCCTGATCCTCGTGGCTGTCAGCCTGCGGGAGATGGAGGGGGTTGCGCTGCCAGGGGGAGCGGGTGATGTGTCCCTTTGCCCGATCACCGTAGCGCCTCCCTAACTGCGGGGAGATGGAAGGGGGTTGCGCGGCCATGGGGGGAGGGGAGGAAGGGGTGTTGTCCCGGAGCACGGGTGGCAGCAAGGTAGGTGTGTGTGTGGCATGCATGGTTGCGTACATGTGTGTGTGTGTGTGTGCGTGTGTGTGTGTGTGTGTGTGTGATGTGTGTGTGTGTGTACCAGTGTGTATGTGTCTGGTGGGTGTGTGATGTGTGTGCGTGTGCGGCGCGAATATATTTATCAAAGTACATAGTTACATAGTTACATAGTTACATAGTAGATGAGGTTGAAAAAGACGTACGTCCATCAAGTTCAACCTATGCTAAATTTAGAGAACAGATGCTTTATTCATATCTATACTTACTTATTGATCCAGAGGAAGGCAAAAAAAAACCCCAATTAAGGGGAAAAATAATCCTTCCTGACTCCAAGAATTGGCAATCGGATTAATCCCTGGATCAAACATCCTTCCCATGTATACTTTTGGTATATCCCTGTATACCTTCCCATCTAAAAAGATGTCCAACCTTTTTTTGAACAAATCTATTGTATCTGCCATCACAGTCTCCATGGGTAATGAATTCCAATTTAAATGCCCTTACTGTAAAGAACCTTTCCTTTGTTGCTGGTGAAATTTCCTTTCCTCAACCTTAAGGGATGGCCCGAGTCCTTTGTACTGCCCGTGGGATGAATAGTTCTTTTGAAGCTACTTGTATTGTCCTGAATATATTTGTATATAGTACCCATTACCTCTTAGAGCCCTCTTTTCTAATGTAAATAAATCTAATTTAGCTAGCCTCTCTCATAAGTTAGAATGTCCATCCCTTTATTAATTTGGTGGCTCTTCTCTGCACTTCTAGTTCCATAATGTCTTTTTCTTAGGATTGGTGCCCAAAAATGTACTCCATATTCAAGGTTGTGGTCTACTAATGCTTTGTAAAGGGGCATAATTATGTTTACTTCCCTTATCCATTGCCCGTTTGATGCAGATAAGATCTTGTTTGCCTTTGCAGCTACTGCATGACTTTGGGCACTATTGCTAAGCCTGCTATCTACAAGCACTCTAAATCCTTCTCCATCAAGGATTCCCCAATATATCTCCATTTATTTGTAAGTCGCCTTTTATTCTTGCATCCCAAATGCATAACCTTACATTATCTGTTAAACTTCATCTGCCATTTACCTGCCCACGTTTCCAGTCTCTCCAAGTCCTGAAGAGAAATGAATCCTGCTCTGATTCATTACCTTACACAATTTAGTATCATCAGCAAAGATGGAGACTTGCTCTCGATCCCAACCTCAAAGTCATTAATAAACAAGTTAAAAAGCAGGGGTCCCAGTACCGATCCCTGAGGTACTCCACTCACGACCTTTAGCCCAACCTGAAAAAGTTCCATTTATGACAACCCTCTTGTGTCTGTCCTTTAACCAGTTTTCAATCCAGGTGCATATATTATTATGAGTCCAATTTTCTTATTTGTACACCAAACTCTTGTGTGAAACCGTATCAAATGCCTTTGCAAAATCTTAGTAGACCACATCAACTGCATTACTCTGGTCTAAATTCCTACTTACCTCTCAAAGAAAACAATAAGGTATTTTGGCAAGATCTACCTTCATAAATCCATGGACTATTACTAATAATTTTGTTTCCATTAGGTATTCCTGAATATTATCCCGTATTAAAACTTCATGTAGTTTCCCTACTATGTGAAGTCAGGCTTACAGGTCTGTATTCCCTGGGTGTGATCTAGTCCCTTTTTAAATATAGGCAACCACATCTGCTTCACGCCAACTTGTGGTACTGAGATGTGGAAAAATGGAGTCTTGAATATTAAATATAATGGTTTGCTATTACTGAGACTTAACTCTTTGAGGAATCTTGGATGTATGCCATCGGGGCAGGGCCTTATTTACTTTAATTTTTCAAGTCGCTTATGAACTTATTCCTCAGTTAACCAATTGGTCATTAATATGGAGGTTGTGGCTTCCTCCTGTGGCGCTATATTGAACTTGATTCTTCCCGGGGTAAACACAGAGGCAAAGAATTTGTTTAATTCCTCTGCTTTTCCTTATCTCCAATAATTGCCCTACCCATCCACACTGAAAGGGTCCTATATTTTCTTTCTCATTTTTTTGTTATTAAGGTACTTAAAGAAACTTTTTAGGGTTGCACAATGTTAATAAATAATTTTTCTACATGTCTAAAGTTGCCACAATGTTATAAATAATTTATTCTCACAGGTGCTTTTTTTATTTTTAAATATTATATAATACCACACACAACACCACACACACACACACACACACACACACCACACAAACCACACACACACACACACACACACACACACACACACACACCACACCACACACACACAACACACACACACACACACACACAACACACACACAGGTTCCCCAGTGACACACAAACACACAGACCACTTCAAAGTGACACATACACACACCTGACAGCTACCAAGTGACACACACACACAGTGTACCCCCTCCCAAGCGCTTGCTGTCTCCTCTGCAAGGACAGCAAAAGCTTCTGGTAAAGCGAGCGGCAGCAAGCGAGCGGAGCAGCAGCACCTAAGCGCTTACTATGTCCAAGGCATTAGAAAGAAAGTCTTATCTGTCTCTTGTAGGGAAAGGTTATTTTTTCCAGGTTTAGAAGTACTTTCCCTTGTGTCTTGCATGCAGCGTACAGTTTCTTCGCAGGCTCAAAGACGTCTGTTCCTATAGTCAGTCCCACAATTGTGACAAATCAGGAACAATCTCACTTCCTGTCTCAAAGGCAGGCTTTTTAACAAACCCAATCAGCAGGTGGTGTGGTTAATTGACTACCAGCGTTAATCACCACACTGCTGGATTAGAGGCACATTTCCTGACCAGGGATAAATCCCCTGTTAAATACCTCCCCTGTTTGTGGGAGCTCGGGCTTGCCACGGCCAAAGCCCATCCTTAAACTCTCATTCGAGATATTCTGTGACTGAATGAGAGTGGATGGAGGAAGAGAAACCTCAGTCCCACTGGGATGGAGCCCTTTCTCCAGTTTATTCGTGTCTCCGCCCAAAGGTGCTTGAGATCAGCACTCCTCAGTCGCTCGAGGAGGACTTTTTCCAAGTATAGTTTTTAACGTGCACGGTCATGAGATTTCCCTTGCGTGGGTGCTCCTCTTATTGTAGGCAGACTGTATGGCAACAGTTGCAGAACGTTTAAAAACAGCCCTTTGAGTTTTCCGCCTCTTGAAGCTGTCTTCTGCACTTTTCCGCTAAATGGTGTGCTAGTTCAGCTTCTTTGGGATTGAGTTGCAATTCCACATCCACTTACAGAGAATGTCCCATCTTTTCATTTCATCAGCTAAGAATTCTTCTGGTTTTATTCAGAGCACGTGTACCTTGTTTGTTGCCTGTTGGGTGGCTGAAGGTTTGCTAGTGCTTGTTTAGGTGGTTCAAATTTTGCAACACTTGTTTTTCAGACGAGCGGATTCCCAGCTCTCACTGTACCCTGTCTTCATGGGTTTTTGTGGCTGTGGGATACTGACGCTTGGTCAGGGTCAATACTGTGTCCTTGTAAGAATGTAATCTCATCCACGAGAGAGATCCCTGTTTTTTGAGTGCGTCTTGCAAGTCTCTCTCAGGGATTTTATCTGCACACTTTGCTTTCTCTGAGCTTGCTTCCACTTTTCATTGTATTGTGAAGCACTGTGAATTTCTTGCCGGGCCACAGTACTTGTCTCAGTTTCTGGACTTCTGTGCTCCCTCTTATGCCGAGTATCTGGGCTCAAGATTGGCGTTTCTAGCGATGCTTTGGTGAGCTCAAGGTAGCCTTCAGTTTCTCATGCTGCTTTGGGGGGACCATACTGGTAATCAGACGTTCCTGCAGCACTTGTACTTCTTAGCAGCCTGCAGTTTTTTCTCTGCAGAGTTCGCTGCTTCTCTCGACATTCTGGAGGTGTGTACGCAGACCTTGCAGTTGGTTCTGCAGTCGGTGCTCGCTTCAAATTTTTCATCTTCCAACGTTCTTATTTTTTTAAGCTCGTGAAGCTTTCATCTTTCCATTGACGTGGTTGTCAACTCGGTATTTTCTTTTTTAATCTTAAATTTTCTCATTTTTCCGTTTTGTACTATTCAGGGCCTCATTGCAGTCCACCTTCCATTTTGCACATCTGCTTGGAGGGGGCTGTCTCCTGGCATGGACTTCCATCTCCAGGTTTAGGTTCTGAAGCTCCTTTGAGAGACTTTAAGATCTAAGTTAAGATGGAGGATAGTTTTTTGAAATGTCCAGCTCCTCAGTGAGACTGTGAAGTTCCTTTCTGGAGACTCCAGTTCTGTGCGGCAGCTTGATCTCATGATGTGTGAGGCATCCAGTGCTCTGCGGAGTGTATGAACCTCCTTCTGAGATACGTCCACCCTGTCCGGACACTGTTGACCACTGTTGTGGGGCATCAGCTCTACGCGAAGAGTGTGAACTTGCTGAAAGACTGTCACTCCTTCAGTGCCTCCTCATACTTCCGCTTCAGCTTAGCCATCATTGTATCAGATTGGCTCTGCTTTCATCCATGGCGGAAATAGTAGCGTTTGCAGTATCTAGCTCAGTCTTGAGATCGTCCAATTCTGTCTGGCCAAAGAGTACATTGTGAGCACATATTTCTGTTAGCTTCACGTTATTTTCAGTAGCTCTGCGTAGTCTCATCTTCTTCAGTTCAATTGTTCCCGGAACAGATCACAGTCACACCTGGCAACCTTCAGGGCATCCCAGGGCTGGTCAAGGGATCGTCACTCACCGGGTCTGGCTCCGCTTCCCTGGGATGGTTGGTGAGGGTTTCTCACTATTAGCATGGACAGACACTTCTTTGGGGGTACACGACTTCTGCCTTGGGCCTTCTGGATATTTGGTCATCCGCGGGACGACTTCTCCATTTTCTCCTAGGGCAGGGCATTTCGGACCTCCTTTTCCTCCGCAAGATCTGCAGATGGGTCTGTTCCTTCCACGGTAAATGAAGAACCGCTTTTCTTTTTCGCCTTTTTGTTTTGGATGACACCATCCCCTCAGGGATACTGAGGTCTCATCTTCATTGAAATTGAGCAGCGTCATGGATCCACCCTGCTTTTCTTCAACTGTAATAGCTGATGGAAATATTCGGTGATCCACTGCATCCCGCTCTTTTCCTGCCGATCTATTCGTCATCATAGGGAAGCGGTCTTTTCGGTTGTACCGAGTTCA
Source organism: Ascaphus truei (assembly GCA_036426205.1). Taxonomy (NCBI): domain Eukaryota; kingdom Metazoa; phylum Chordata; class Amphibia; order Anura; family Ascaphidae; genus Ascaphus; species Ascaphus truei. The sequence continues at coordinate 35,768 of WSYH01000112.1, read as the reverse complement.
GGCACCCCCACCATTCTGGGGTTTTTTGTGGGTGTGACTCGGTTTGGGTTCCCATAAGAGTGTCTTCCTCTCATCGGACTGGAAGGGCCACTCTTCTTTGGGGTAGGGTTCATTACAGGAAGGCTGCATCTTGTCCTCATTTTGGGGCTATCATGTGTTATTTTCTTCAGACCTCAGGGGAGGCGCTATTGCAGCTGTTCCACTGTATTTGCTAGAACCCCAGATGGTTGTAGTCTACAGGTGGGCATATTTTGCTTGTAGAGGTCGTAGCTTCACAGGCCTCTCTGTAGACTTTTTCTCCGTGGGTAAGTTTTATAATATAGCATTGCTGTGCATGAATTCACTCTCATCGTCTGAATAAGGCCTGAAGGGACATGCTCCATGTGGTGGGGTTCTTACACTAGGAACACATTTCCTTCCCTATTTTTGCAAACTCACGGTTCTGGCTCCGCTTCCTGGGATGGTTGGTTGAGGGTTTCTCACACTATTAGCACGGACAGACACTTCTTGGGGTACACGACTTCTGCCTTGGGCCTTCTGGATATTTGGTCATCCGCGGTACGACTTATCATTTTCTCTAGGTTGCAGGGCATTTCGGACCTCCTTTTCCTCCGCAAGATCTGCAGATGTGTCTGTTCCTTCCACGGTAAATGAAGAACCGCTTTCTTTTTCGCCTTTTTGTTTTGGATGACACCATCCCCTCAGGGATACTGAGGTCTCCATTTCATTGAAATTTGAGCAGCGTCACGGATCCACCCTGCTTTCTTGCAACTGTAATAGCTGATGGAAATATTCGGTGATCCACTGCTCCCGCTCTTTTTCCTGCCGATCATATTCGTCATCATAGGGAGCGGTCTTTTCGGTTCGTACCGAGTTCAGGCACCCCCCACCATTTTGGGGTTTTGTGTGGGTGTGACTCGGTTTGGGTTCCCCATAAGGAGATGTCTTCCTCATCATCGGAAGGAAGGGCCCACTCTTCTTTGGGGTAGGGTTCATTACAGGAAGGCTGCATCTGTCCTCCATTGTGGGGCTATCATGTGTATTTTTCTCTCCTGACTCAGGAGGCGCGATATGCAGCTGTTGCCACTGTATTTGCTAGAACCCAGATGGTTGTAGTCCTACAGGTGGGCATATTTTGCTTGTAGAGGTCGTAGCTCTCACAGGCCTCCTGTAGACTTTTCTTCCCTTGGGTAAGTTTATAATATTAGCATTGCTGTGCATGCATTCATCTCATCGTCTGAATAAAGGCACTGAAGGGACCACTGCTCCATGTGGTGGGGGGTTCTTACACTAGGAACAAATTCCTTCCTATTTTTGCAAACTCACCGGTTCTGCTCCGCTTTCCTGGGATGGTTGGTGAGGGTTTCTCACTATTAGCAACTGGACAGAAACTTCTTTGGGGTACACGACTGCCTTGGGCCTTCTGGATATTTGGTCATCCGCGGTACGACTTCTCCATTTTCTCTAGGCTGCAGGGCATTTCGGACCTCCTTTTCCTCCGCAAGATCTGCAGATGTGTCTGTTCTCCACGGTAAATGAAGAACCGCTTTTCTTTTTCGCCTTTTTGTTTGGATGACACATCCCCTCAGGGATACTGAGGTCTCCATCTTCATTTGAAATTTGAGCGCGTCACTGGATCCACCATGCTTTTCTTGCAACTGTAATAGCTGATGGAAATATTCGGTGATCACACTGCTCCCGCTCTTTTTCCTGCGATATATTCGTCATATAGGGAGCGGTCTTTTCGGTTCGTACCGAGTTCAGGCAACCCCACCATTCTTGGGGTTTTGTGGGTGTGTGACTCGGTTTGGGTTCCCCATAAGAGATGTCTTCCTCCTCATCGGACTGGAAGGGCCACTCTTCTTGGGGTAGGGTTCATTACAGGAAGGCTGCATCTTGTCCTCATTTTGGGGCTATCATGTGTATTTTTCTTCCTGAACTTCAGGAGCGCTATGCAGCTGTTGCCACTGTATTTGCTTAGAACCCCAGATGGTGGTTGAGTCCTACAGGTGGGCATTTTGCTTGTAGAGGTCGTAGCTCTCACAGGCCTCTTGTAGACTTTTTCTTCCCTTGGGTAAGTTTATAATATTAGCATTGCTGTGCATGCATTCACTCTCATAGTCTGAATAAGGCGAAGGGACACTGTCCATGTGGTGGGGGTCTTTACACTAGGAACACATTTCCTTCCCTATTTTTGCAAACTCACCGGTTTGGCTCCGCTTCCCGGGATGGTTGGTTGAGGGTTTCTCACTATTAGCACTGGACAGACACTTCTTTGGGGTACACGACTTCTGCCTGGGCCCTTCTGGATATTTGGTCATCCGCGGGACGACTTCTCCATTTTCTCTAGCTGCAGGGCATTTCGGACTCCTTTTCCTCCGCAAGATCTGCAGATGTGTCTGTTCCTTCCACGGTAAATGAAGAACCGCTTTTCTTTTTCGCCTTTTTGTTTTGGAGGATGACACCATCCCCTCAGGGATACTGAGGTCTCCATCTTCATTTGAAATTTGAGCAGCGTCACTGGATCCACCTGCTTTTCTTGCAACTGTAATAGCTGATGGAAATATCGGTGATCCACTGCTCCCGACTCTTTTCCTGCTGATCATATTCGTCATCATAGGGAGCGGTCTTTTCGGTTCGTACCGAGTTCAGGCACCCCACCATTCTTGGGTTTTTGTGGGTTGTGATCGGTTGGGTTCCCCATAAGAGATAGATGTCTTCTCCTCATCGGAATGGAAGGGCCACTCTTCTGTTGGGGTAGGGTTCATTACAGGAGGGCTGCATCTTGTCCTCCATTTTGGGGCTATCATGTGTATTTTTCTTCTGACCTCAGGAGGCGCATTGCAGCTGTTGCCACTGTATTTGATAGAACCCAGATGGTTTGTAGTCCTACAGGTGGGCATATTTTGCTTGTAGAGGTCGTAGCTCTCACAGGCCTCTCGTAGACTTTTTCTTCCCTTGGGTAAGTTTTATAATATTAGCATTGCTGTGCATGCATTCACTCTCATCGTCTGAATAAGGCCTGAAGGGACACTGCTCCATGTGGTGGGGTTCTTTACACTAGGAACACATTTCCTTCCCTATTTTTGCAAAGTCTGTATTTGACTTCAGCTGGTTGGCCATTTTACATTCCCAGGGTTCTATTTCTTTAAATACAATGCTTGCTAGCTGCCCATTTTCTGGCTTCAGCAAAGGCATTTGGTTTTCTGCTTGAGTTCAGTAATTTTCAGTCTCATCTTTGGGTATTATGGCATTCGCTCTTCACACTTTGGGTGCCTGTTTTACTCCCAAAATACATAGATAGACTTTACTTGCAGAAAAAAAAAATATTCTTTGCAGTGAAATATTTCTTTCACTCCCGGCAGGGCGACTCAACACTCAGCAATTGGCTTTGGGATACCTTTTACACAGTTCAGCAATCCCTTTTTACCCGGCGGGGCAATTTTACAATCAGCATTTCACACAGTCTTGCATCAATTTTCACACTTTTCTGCATATACTCCATTCACAGCTGGTAGTCCTATGCGGTGTGGCAGCCTTTACTTGCAGAATCAGTACCATTCGTGGGTCACCATCTGTATTCACTGCTTCAGCGAAACATTTGAAAACAACAAACGCCTATCCCTTTTAAGGGCTAACTTACTTCTTGAACCCTGAATAAGGCTGGAAGGCAAAACCCCTATTTCAACGACCATATTACACTTTATTGTGATATGCAAGTAAGGTTTACCTGCTTCAGCAGTCTCTCTCTCTCTCTCTCCTCTTGGGATTGGGGAAAAGAGTCCATCTGTGGTTTTGTGGCTTTGTTCAGTGCAGTGTAGATTTCCTGCCTGGATGTGTATCCCTTTAATTCTGGTCTCTGCTGCATGATATTCTTTGTTTATGTTGCTCAGGCTGTTTGTAGGCAAAAATCATTAAAAAAAATTCACAGGCAATCTCCGAGGCCCCTTTTAACTTCAAGGGCCACCTCAGTCCCAATTCTGACACCATATGTAAGAGGACGTGTGCAGAGGTATGCAATGGAGACTTTTTTTAAGGTGAAATTAAAAAGGCTTTTATAGCGCCTGTTTCTTTAACACAAGAAAATCATCCAAACGTATGCAAAATAATGGGTCAAACAAAGCTTCTGTTCCACTTGGGAGTATTTCTAGTGAAACCTATGCAGTCCACAACTCCCTTTAGATTAGCATGTCTCCCAGCCCCAAACATATATCTTGATATGTGCCGATATACAACAAGTCTTAGAAAGGAAAGTCTTATCTGTCTCTTGTAGGGAAAGGCTTCTTTGTTCTCCAGGTTTAGAAGTACTTTCCCCTGTGTCTTGCAGGCAGCGTGCAGTTTCTTCTGGCAGGCTCAAGATGTCTGTTCCTATGGTCAGTCCCACAATTTGTGAGACTCAGGAACAATCTCACTTCCTGTCTCAAAGGCAGGCTTTTCTAACAAACCTAATCAGCCAGGTGGTGTTGGTTAATTGACTACCAGCAGTTAACCACCACACTGCTGGATTAGAGGCACATTTCCTGAACAGGGATAAATCCACTGTTACAGGAAGCATGTACATAAACAGACAGAATGAATAACAGGAGCAGATAAAAATATCAGTAATTAATAAAATAATACACAATGTGTCACGGGAAGGTGTTCGGGGTAGTAACCAAGTCCCAATTTTCTTTGATCCTAAAGAGAATGAAAAAAGGGCCACAATAGTGAAGTATGAAACGGAAACTTTATATAGAAATAGCAAATTGGCTACTTACAACATAGCTGATAAAATCAGGCAGTGTATGTGTGTGTCACCTCACAGACAATCAGTGTACAGATCAGCTGTCTCCCTCTCTGCTTGGAATCCTCAGTGCCTGGAGTTCTTAACTCCTGCAGTGTTTTGCTCTGCTTGGTTGGGTGCTGCTTCAGCAGTGTGGTTACCTCTCCGGTGTTGGAATTCCCTGTCTGACTACCACGATCACGTGGCTATGATGTCAGATGCCAATGTGCACAGCAGAAACTGCACGTTCGTAACACAGACTATTGAACTATCTGATGTTCTCTGGAGCCAAACATTTGATCTGTAAATAGATATAGCATATTAAAGCATTAAAATAAATACACAGTAAAAGATGTATAGCTCTACGTGTTTCGTGCCTAGCATGGGAACTTCATCAGCAGAATAAAATATTCTATGTGCACTCAAGTTAAATACACATCTAGTCACATCAGCATTGTGAGGACTCGGGGGTCACGTTGGTCGCAGCGTGGCCTCCCCTCACCTCTGTCTGCTCACTGCTGTGCGGCTCCGTTCTCGCCGCTCCCACCCGACCTCCATGGTGAGGGGGCTTCCCCGTCCTCCCTGTCGGGCTACTGCTGCCCCGCGCATGGCTGGTGCTCGGGCACCTGCCATTGCCCCTGCGCGAGCATCTCCTTCCGTTACGGAGCGCAAACCGGCACTAGCTAATTTATTCACTGCTTTTGCAGTGAAGCCACGCCCCCCGCCCACAGGCTGGTTACTAGTTAACCCTAAACCTTACCACCTGGCAGTCTATTATGGAGACCAATCCTGGACAGCTGCTAGGGCTCCTCCAGGCCTGCCTCCGCTACCTTTGGTCAGCCACAGTACTTAATGCCTGTTCTGCCTCTCTTGTTCGCAATCCAGGGGGAGCATATAAGGGAGATAAAACAAAAACAATCTAAGTGTAAACAATAAAACAATGTGAATAAAGTCTGTGCATTTCTTGGCTCTTATGTACAGCCTACTCACAAGATCTCAGTATTTTACGGGCAACAGGAAGCAATTATGGACGACATGAAGAACTCCTGGTTCAGAAAAGATGATGATCTCCGATCACAGCAAGATGATAGTTCATGAAAAAAGAAATATATCCATAGTGCAGACCAATCATAAAAAACGTAACTTTCTAAGGGTTCAAAAATGCAAACTTACAATAAAAACGTTAAATTAACGCATATATCACTAAAATGTGATGGAAGAGAATCGATGTGAACACCTGGCTCACCCGCCACCTCCGGTCAGCGATCGGTTCGTGAAACGCCTCCACAGTCAGCTACCTGCTTCCTGGTCTCTCTCTGAGGCGTTGCGTCACCTCACACCCGGTTCTTTGCGTCACCTCACATCCGGTTCTTTGCGTCACGTCGGTTTCGGTTTCGGTTTAGGGATTCGCAATCTCTGTCACTTCTTCTCTCCTCCTTTGGGCAGCTGTCGCCAATCCGATGCGTGGCTTCGTCAGGAGTGTCCTAGGGCTCCTCCAGGCCTGTCTCCGCTACCCTTTGGTCAGCCACAGTACTTAATGCCTGTTCTGCCTCTCTCACACCGCTCTCTGCTACAGACGTCTATTCTGGCTCTCCCTTTGTCTTCGTGCATTTAGGTTGTGACCCGGCTTGGCGGACGTTCCTATATGGCTCTGGATCCCGGCTCCCTCTTGACCTTGCAGCTTCTATCATCCCTCGACCACAGCTTGGACCTCGACCTTCCGGATCTCTCTCTCTCCCCGACCTTGGCTAACGGCAACGACTTCGCCTCTTCAGTACCGGTACCGGCAAGTATTGCTACACCTATTCACACCTGGCCGGGCAACGCCAAAACACCACACTCCGGACACGCTCCTTCTGCTGCGGGTGCGTGCACATATACGTCCCCACCTCAGTATAAGGGACAAGTCTGGTCTGCGGGCAGCACCGGCGTAACAAGCATTGACTAATTGAGAACAAGCGCACCTGAAAATTCAGGTTTGATATAATGTTCAATTAACCAAACAATATGACTTCAAATCTGCATGATATATAAACAAACAATTTATACAGAGGTACTAAAAAAAGCCTAACAATTTTAATATATGTAATGTTTTTTATACAATACAATAGAATTAAAACAAAATCGTTATGGGGCAGGTTTTAATACAGTGTCTGTCAGCCATTCATTCTAGCTTAGCCCTATATATAAAAATTAGTGTAGCAGTTCGGTAATGGTTTCTGGGGCATATTGGCACTGAACACTTGGATGTACCATTTATTTTAAGCTATGGTATACCATCCCTGCTGCTAATATATTTACTAGCTCATTGGGCTAGCTAGTGAAGTGGTGGGCTTATTTGCTCACCCTGGCTGCGTGCACATTTTGTAGCCTCTAATACTCCAGTCTCAATGGTACATTGGAGTATCTACATATGAGAGGCTTTCTTGGTAGCATGAGTGACTTTATTTAATTTATTTTTAATAGTTATCACACATTTTCTTTGGTAATATATGCTTTAAGTATATAACATTAAAGGTTACATTTTAAATATAGGTAGTGTGCATTTAAGTGAATTTTCTTTGGAGTACAGTCAATTGTACCCCTCGCCTTTTCTGATTCACTTTAGTTCACAGTTGCACCTACTTTCATTTATTATTATCAATTAAAATTTATTTATTTCATTACACAATTAGTATGGTTTAGTCGATCACTCCCCAATCCCTCTCTTTTTGCTCTTCCCACATATTGGAGTTAGAGGGGACGGGAACGTGGAGATTCTCGCATATTTAGAAATGTCATCCCATGCACATAGTGCTGAGCCAATAGTGGGGGCTCGTACAGACCTCTGGGGCGATCTGTCTTCCTATAACAAATGTTTTTTTTGCCCCTAACGTGGTTGATTGAGCGCCACTAGACCCCCTGCTTCAAACCTATTAAAAAATAAATAAGTGTGACCATGTTTTTCTGCTTTAATATACAGTATTATAAATGGCATTGAAAAGTGGACCAGGGGGTTCGGCAGTAAGTAATATCAGGCCTCGGATATACTGTACTGCAGGCACGCGACGAAGCACATAACGTCACGCACGCCTGTACTAGATGCGACCCGTCGCCTGCAGGATTGCGCGGTTGGCGGCGTGGTGAGGGCGTGCCGGGGGGCGTGCCCGTGATGTCACGTGAGTGGTTTGCCCTCATTGGCTGAACCGCGCACATGACCCGGCCATCGCGCAGCAAAATAAAAAAATGTCTCGCCGAGTATCGGCCGCCTCGTCGCTCTCGTGCACGCGCACACTATGGCAGTGCGCATTGCCTTCTGCCATTTTGTTTTTGCCGCACGTGGCGTCGCTCTTACTATGGACGCTGGCTATTGTACTATACTATAACTGCTTTATTTAACAAAACAGGATTCTGAAGGTAATGCTGCATGGAGACCTATCATTAATGACCTGAGGGTTATTGAGCAAGTCTAAACAGGACAACTTCATTTTATTTGTATAGCTTTTGAAATTGGTCTTCTTAAATAGCAGCTTTGTTTAATTTTTCAGTCACTTGGGAGATGCAATTTTGTCAAAAAAAGACAGTGATTTAACTTTGTAGTACAATGTATTGAAGTTACAAATAAATTCTGCTCTTAACCATGTAACAACTTGTTACAAATCAGTGAAACAAGTATGAACCATAGAACCATATATTTTTTTCAAATGAGTGAAAGATCTCTTAATTATGAGGACACTGTTCCCCTGCTCCCCATACATCCGGCTGTACTTCTCAGCACCTCTATGAAATGTAACCCTTGCATGGCCCAACCTTTACACGCTGACGCGCTTACTGTACATAACGGTCATATTTTGATTTTTGAGGGCAGAATATTTTTGCGGAAAATTAATCCCTGGAGAAGCTTGAAAGAGCGAAACGCGTAGGGTGGAGTTATACAGGTGCTTGGAGGACCACTCAGCTGTTGGGGGATATTCTGGAGGTATTCTCAGCTAAGAATTGGTTCCATTGTCCCCAGGCACCAACTAACTTTCCCTGTGAACGGCCGTTACAGCTGGAATACCAGTGGGAGAGGAAGTTCTGCATCTTAACCTGAATTCTACCATGGGTGGTCTCATCGCATGCATTTGCATTTTGCTTGTGAGTGTATTACCTTCTTGTTTTTAAATTATAAAGCAATCTGCACTATCAGTGTATTTTCTATTTTTCATATGTGGGACCCCCCTTTCCCCTGTCCCCCTTCTCTCCATCTGTCCCTGACGAATACATCAACGCGGGTCCCTGGATGTTCATATGAGTTGGTTACTCTGAATAACCTCACTGCCTGAACCACTCACGGACCATGTGAGTGAGTTATACATTTATTACTTCACTTATTTCAGCTCATCCGACTGTATTGCACTATTTTTGTATTCTATTTCCACATATACCCGGATCTATTTGTGCTCCTGAACCCCCTCCTTTCTGCTAATGAATGGGCAAGCTAAAAAAATAAAATTAAAAAAAAACAGGCACAAAATAACACACATGACAATTAAATAAAACAAGAATTTCACAATAAAGCCATTGATTGTGACTGATTACTATTTGTAATCCAATTTTGGGCGGATGTTGTTCTGCATTGACTGTGGTTCGTTCTGAACCCTTATGCACTAGAGTGAAGCCTTATTAGTCTGGCTGTACTATAAATCAGCCCACCGTATTATACGTACAGTTAATTATTCAGCATCCTTCATCAGCGCTCCCCTTGTCTTTGTTTTCCTGGATGTTGTCCTGTCATCTTCTTGGCTCCAAATGAGACGGAAAGGCCTTTTGTCACATTTGAGTGTCAAATGGTACACTCCCAATCGGATTGGCTGATGTACCATGTGACGTCATCTTAAAGGGATGGAAGCCAGCAAATAGGAAGGCTATGCTTTCCTCCCTTTAAAATGACGTCACCCCAAAAAAATGGCTGCCATCACATGGTACTACAACCAATCAGATTGGGAGATATACCATGTGAGGCATTCCATGGTATACCCCCAATCTGATTACCCAGGGCCACTGACAGCTTTCCCATCTTTTCGCTCTCACACTCCCCCTCCCCCCCCAACTTTTATAGCTCTGGCAGGGCCCAAATTCCAGTGCAGTCTGGGCCCCCCGCAGCCACTGGGCCCGAGACAGTTGTCCCAGCTCTCCCCCTGTCGGAGGCCCTGTTCCCACCATATGTGGTCACCGTGCCTATTATACCACAGTTTCTAAAACAGAGTGGAGATGCATTTTCCTCTGAGGTGATGTAATTTTTGAATAGCATGTGAATGCATAATTTTGTTGGAAATAGGAGCCTTTGAGTGTAAACATTAGTCTTTAAAAAAGGAACAGGTACAAAATGAGTATGGTTGTAAATATTTTAACTGTTGCCTCTCTGTCCAGTTAAAGGAACGGTGAAAAATGTAAAAGGAATGTGAATGGATTGCATTCCATACGTATCGTCACTGCTTTATATCCCTAGTAACTCATCTATATTATAAACATTATTTTTTATTCATTTTTTAAATTGCCCCAAGTGAGTTGCACACTGCAGGTTTTTCAGTTTAAAAGTAATGACATTTGAGAATTGATATTTAGCAATGTGAGTTCAACTATATTTTGTTGCGTAAAACCAGTAAAGGCACAAAAAGCACAAACATTACTGATTTTCTTAACCATCATAGTGTTATAGAATACTGCAGCTGTTTACATTTTATTTTTATTTATTTATTTTACATTTAATCATGAAACTTATTTCAAATAACGACCATCATTATTTCACATCGCTTAAAAAACAGAAAATTCCTGAATATTTTCACAAATGTTATGTGGTTAGGATAAAAAAATAAATTAAAGTTCAATATAATATGTACCAAAATTAATATTCTAGGAAGTTATAGGTGAAACAGCAACTCTAACATTTGAACCTTGAAACAAAAGAAACATGCGTGCGATTAAAAAAAAAAAAAAAAACACACAGACACACACACACGAGATGGCCCTATGTGATGAATAGTTCAACCTCTCTGTTGTAACATGCTCTACAACTGCAAATAAATGTCTAATCTTCTTACAGCAAGGTGCACGGGCAAATCACTGCAAAGCAATACATTTCTGGCCCCACCTGAAACAAAGTGGTTAAAGCAGTAATCTCGACACCCAGAGACACTACGCTCACCAAACAGACAATGAAATATCTGGTGCATAGGGGAAATGGATACAGAAAAACACACAAAAGAGTGACCAGATGCACTCATGATGTGAAAGTAGTGAACAAGGTATACTACAAGTAGTAGTTTAATAATCTACTACCAAAAATGGGAACAGACCACCAAAGGTACCGCAACACCATTGAACACAAGACGCAAAATAATAAACTTCAATAAACTGTAAAACACGCCGAAAACACGTGACAAAATATATACAGTGTAAAACACTCCACGGACGAGACAGAGCAGCTAGTGAATAAATGTAGGGGCTAATGGTCCAGTGAGAGGTATAGTTGAAAGGTATAGTAACCACACTTTAACAGGTCCTGTTGATACAGGGTCTGATACAACTATATATACCCCAAGTAGATATTCACTGGAGAAACAGAACAATGCTCACATATAAAGTAATTGCAGCAACAGATTGAACACACACAATCCCAACAAGTAGTGATACTGCCCTTTAAGTCATAGTGAAGTAAACTAATGGTATGAAGCATAGTACTGCCAGACTCAGTAGTCATGGGGGAAGTCACTAATGATCTGTTACTGCATTCAATGCCACAATAGCAAATTGAAAACACATCACAAAATAACAAATGGGATCCTCATAAGTTGCTGCCACAAATAGTATAGAGCAATACAACCTGGCACATAGAGTCATTGCAGACCGTGGTGTGTTTCTAGTGTGCTGTTTCAGAAAAGTCATCTGTGTACTAAGTATCCACACACTGCTACATTCACAGCGCTCCGCTCGTCACCGTGACAGTCAGGAGGACTGACGTCACTCTACCCGACAGCTGTTTCGCGTGTCTCGGCACGCTTCTTCACAAGGGGAGGAGTGGAAAAATCTCCATGTTTTGGGACACAGTATGCTGAAGCTGGCATACATTTGCAGCACTGGTTACATGGAGGTATTGCTACTGCAGGTGCATTTACTTGTAGTTAATGTAATGTAAAAACAACTGTGCATTGAAACAGAGATTGACAACAAACATGTCTGGTAACGGGTGGGGGTGGGGCAGTCGTGTGTTTCTGCTTATGGGTCCCAGCTTGTCATGACACTTCCAGGCAGTGTGGCCTGTCTTCCACCCTCCAACTTCAATGCATTCTATTGCTTCTTCAGTTGGAGGCTCCGCTCCGACGCATGGGAAATAAAACTCCCTACAAGCCCCTAATTTGTCCCCAGAGCTACCATAAGTAGTATAAAGCCAATATCTACTCCTTGAGGCATGCGGCGAGAGACATGGGGCAGACAAGGTGGGCCCAGTGGTTCTTAGCTGCCCTCAAAATCTATGTTTCTATGAGAGCTAAAAGAAAGAAGGATGCAGATTGCTTCTCTGATCTGGCAACAATGGAGACTCCCAATGGCAAATCTAACCACTCAACTGAGTATATTGCAAAGACAGTTTATAAGGTAATGGGCCCCATTCTCTATGAACACGTCAATGCTTGTAAAAACACATGTGAGGAATGCAGAACTACGCCGTCGCAATAGCAAACACAATTAAGTGCGTTAGAACAGAGACATGCTAACTTTTTAGACACCCAAGTGGAAAAGGAAGCTTTGCACATAGCTTACACTACGTGCAAAAATCCAACACTAAGCTGGCAGCTACTACATTAGGCTTTGTCCCCGCTGGCGCTGAGCGTGTGTCACGGTTGTGCTCACCACAAACCAGGGTCAGACCGCGTGGCTGAGGTGGGGTGTATAAGCACCGACCTTAGACCGCGCAGGCTGATCCGGATTGCGCAGTTTGTAGTCATACATAGCAGGGTTGGGACTGGAGAGAGCAGCGTACAGTGGACGAGCCAGGGTCAGGATTGGAGACATCATGGTAAACGTAGTCCAAGCAGGGAGTCGGCAACAGGAGATCAAGCAGGTCTTCCTGCTTCAGCAAAATTGCTGCAGGTCGGGAACAGGGTTTGTGCGAGCGGCATCCACGGCTCATGGCGCCGGTCTCAGGAAGGAGAAGGCTGACCGGAGTGGGCACACTGCCAGGCAGCACTGGTAAACCAATGCTTCAGCGCAGGAGTTCAGAATGAGCCTGTGCGGGGAGAGAGCTACAGACCTCAGGACTCAGGGACAGGCCACTGCTATGGGAAGGGCAGCAGGCCTCAGGAAACAGGGAGCTGAAGTTACGCTGGAGATCCACCACTTCAGCACAGGAACCAGGACACGGCCTCTGCAATGGAGAGAGAGCAGCAGGCCCCAGGAACTAGGAACATGAACTAGGAACATGGAACATGAACATGGAACATGAACAACAGCAACAAGGCGGCCAAGACAGGTGGTTGTGGCAAACACAGTGAACATCCAAGAAGGATTATGCTCGGCAGAGAAGCATTGTGGGGAATGCTGTATTTAAAGGTCAGCGAACCAATAGCTGAAGGGGCGTGTGACAGCATAGCTCTAATGACTGAACCCAGGCTGGGGCTGCAGTAATAGCTTGCACAGCTGCAGTAGATATCAGGGGGAGTGTTCCAGGACTGTAAGGCAAGGTAAGCAGTAAACTGAGGTGTGGATTCCTTACAGCGTGCTCATGCTTGGAGAGCTCTCCAAGCATGAGCGCCAAGTGACCTTAAAATTTTCGCAAGCGCTCGCGGAGGAGGGGGGAAGTGGAGGGGACGCTGCAGGGGAAGCTGAGCGCGCAAGAAAGTTGAACAAATTTGTTTACCTAAGCGCCGAGCGCCGGTGAGCGTGTGTGCTCGTGCATACATCACCTAACCAAGCGCCGCCCGCTCAGCGAGCTCAGAAAATATAACAGAAATTTGGGTGTCACAGAAGACTGTAACTTGGAAGCTGATTTACTTTTGTTTCAGTGGAACTGTCAAAATTGTTATGTACAGCAGGGGGAAAGCTACCTCTTGCTGTGAAAAGAGCACAGAGTGGGAGCTCGAAAAGAGAAAAAAAAAATAGAACTACAGTACAAGAATTATGGTTACGTTTCAAAATTTTCAGGGCAAGCTCAACGTGTTGAGGGTCTTCAGGATATTGACAATAGTCAAACATAAATGATCATCTTGTTTATCTTTTCCAGGATTGAATTTACCAGAAATAGGCAGAAAATCTCAGTCACGTCCTCTAAGCTCTACAAGCAGCAGAAATATGTCTCCCTGCTATATACTGCAAAGCTGTAGATTTCTCTCAAAGGCAACTTCAATAAATGCAACTCACCGGAGGAGGCAGAGGAGATTTATGAAGGAGATCTTCAGTCTCTCTGCCTCAGCTGGGATTGATATTGGCTCCAGGGAAGGAGGGAAATGGACATATTTGATCCAAAGGAATGATACATGCCTGCTGGCTGCTTGTCGATGGGGATAAGCCAGTCGTGTTCTTTTTACATTGTAAACCAAGTTATGCCTTTTGACTTTTTTTTTGTTTTGTTTACTGTTTATTTTACACGTTTTATGGGATACGGAAAAAAGAAAAGGGGCGATAATGTCATGGCAATAAATGGGGTAACAGTCAATCATCATTAGCATACACACAAATGTTACTATACATCGAGGAGAGAAAAGCAAAAAAAAGAAAACATTTACACCTAGTCACAACCTGCGGACCCCAATGTTGTTCTAGCATTGGGCACCCTTGTCTTTGTTGTATGCATTTGCCACGCTCAGTAGCACTCGTTTTGGCATAAATATATATTCATGATGTGGTGGGTGTAGGAGTTTGAGCTACCTGGGAATATGTGTGTGTGTTGCAGGGTACATGCAACTACACACGTGGGTTTCTTGACAAGGCTGTTTTATGTTGCCTTGAAAAATATACAGGACACAAAACAAAAAAAGCTCTTTTTCAGCAACAAACGAAAATGGCTTTTCCTTCAGCAAACCGAACAAAACAGTTTCTCTTTAGCAGACAGTTTATATATATATATATATATATGTAGCCCCGAGGTAAATTTGAGCTTTCTGGCCCCTCTCCGCGAGTGCCGTGTGGTAGCGGGTGCCGCCGGAGGCTGCGACGGACCCGCCGGCACTTCGCGAGGGTGGGGGCCAGTGCAGGGAGTAGCGCGTTGCCCTGCGGTGCAGGCCGGTTGCCGGGGACGCGATCGGGCCGTCGCTAGGGCCGCGATCGCGTTGCCACCAGCCCGGCTTGCGAAGGAGAGGGCGCCGCCATTGCGCATAGGTTCGCGCATGCGCAAGGACCGGCAAGCTCAGGGAAGGCCCCAGACAGGTCGCGCATGCGCAGGAGGAACTCGGCGGCTAGAGGTAGATCGCGCGAGGGCAGGGAAGAGGAGAGTGAGGTTGCGGCGGCCATTGAGAGTTCGCGCATGCACAGGGCTAGTGCGCACGCGGCCCCAACACATAGACAGCCCCCTGGGAACTACAATTCCCAGGAGGCATAGGGAGACAGGCACCAGGTGTCTGATAGCGGCCAATAGGGCTGGAGGAAGCTCAGCCCGGGAATATAGATACATTTCCCGGGCTTTGCTGCGTCAGTCAGGCAGAGGAGAAGGAAGGAGTAGGAAGGGTGCAGGGAGCGCGTGGCTCCTGTACCAGGTAAGGGTTCTCCTTAGATCCCCAGGCAGGCCCCAATTCCCGGTAAGGGCAGGGGGTAACGAAGAGGGACGGCCCTAGCTAGGGAGGGTGACCCTTAGGTGCGGAAGGTGCAGTTTGGCAGTGCCACAGCGGAGAGGCTGTGGGCACTGCAAATAGGCACAGCGTGTGAGCAGTGGATTTGCTGCGGGTTCCAGTGAATGGTGTGTATCATTCAGGTGGCTGTGTGTTGCTGCATGTGCTGGGCGCAGTGCGTGCAGCGTGGGTGGATCCCTGCAGGCTGACAGTGTGAGCTGTGTGTTGGCTGCAGGTGCTTTAGGAGTATCTAGTGAGTTAGAGTTACAGATATTACTGGGTAGCTAGGGGAGGGGGGGCAGGTTATTGTTCCACAGGCCCTAGGAATTTCCCCCAAGCCATCCCAGGTTGCGGTTCTTCAGGGACAGGCCCTAGGTTAGGGTTACTGTCACTCTAGGAGTAGTTAGTGATAGGAAGAGATAGCGGCGGTTGCTGTTCCCGTGCGACGGTGGTGTTACCGAGAGACGGTTGAGTTCCCGTGGAGCGGTGGGACCCTCGTTGGGGTCCACGGCAGAAGTACCTGGAAAGGATCAGACGGACGTCTGACCCTTTGAGAAGTGTGTTGCGGTCCCGAGCATCGGAGTGCTCGGAAGGTACCTCTGAAGTATATAAGTGCACCAACTGGGCCCTAGCTTAATTTAGTGACTGCGCAGTCACCCACGACCTCCGTAGGAGTACGGGACATTGGGTGTGGGGGATCACAGGACACTGGGTGGGAACACCAGACATTGGGCTGAGGTGATGCGGATAGAGCATCAGGTTATGTTATATTATGTTATGTGATGTGTGACATGTCGTGTTAGTAAAGTGTTAGTATTTTATCTATGTGTGTTATTGTATTTCTTACCCAGGGCTATCTTTCATAACGGGGATCCTGGGTAAGTGGAGGCGCTGCACCAGGTAATGGTAAGGGTTTCCCCAGGCTCCCAGCTAGCGGAGGCTCAGATCTCCTGGAGCCACAGGTGTTATGCAGTACCAGTAGTCCCTTAGAGCAGGTGTGTTGCAGGGAAAGGGACCGGTTAGACCACGAGGGGCCAATGTGAGATTGGGTGGGTCGGCCGGTTCACAAAAAGGGTTACATATATATATATATATATGCAGATACCCTTTTTCTATGCAGGGGACAGACAATTCACAGTTTCACTACTTTGCTACTCAGACCTTGTTTTCAGGAACCACTTTAGCAGCTTACTCCTCTCTCATCAACAGCCTCCATCTGTCTACAGCCTGGGTTTTAACACACCTTGATTAGGCAGCTGGGATCCAACTAATTATCCTGAGGTTCCCAGCTGAAGTTAACCTAGTCAGTGCTGCACTGCAGACTAGACATAGGTTTTCCAGGCATATAACTGGTGGCTTTTGTTTACCCTGCCACAGTGTGTTAATCAATTTCTGACTGGTAACAGTTAAATGGATGTAGGTGGCACCTGCCCCTAGAGCTCACCCCTCCCCACCTTTTTTTTTAACTTGGGAGGTACTGGCATTTTGCTGAATGGACAAGACTCACTGTAGTTGCTTCCCC
The DNA here is from genome assembly GCA_036426205.1 of Ascaphus truei. Taxonomy (NCBI): domain Eukaryota; kingdom Metazoa; phylum Chordata; class Amphibia; order Anura; family Ascaphidae; genus Ascaphus; species Ascaphus truei. Next base: position 18,706 of record WSYH01000112.1, on the reverse strand, counting down.
TCAAAAGAGGTAAAAGGAAGGGTTCACAGTTTTAGTGTTAGGACCTGCATTTTTGGTTATACCTTGACGTGTGGTATGCAGGCTTACGACGCTTTGGCCAAAGGGTTTAACTAAATAACCAAGTAATTACTATTATTATTGAAGTATTTAAACTTTATACTTATTACAATATATGTTTTGTCAATTTGATGTAGCATTGGCCACCCCTGTCTTTTGTTGTAAAAAGAAAACATGTGTTGTGCCATTCTACCCATAAATGGAAATATTCTTGAAATGTTTGGACCAACCTTCGATCAGGTTGATGGCATTTCTATAAAAGAGCTGTATCAATATACTCTGTTGCAATACACCACTACTTCAGAAGTGAATGTCAGAATTGGAGCTAACCAATTATTACCTACCAGGAGGCTACCTGGTAGTCACCATTCATGGCCAACACCAGCTGCGCTGTGTCTGCCTAAATCGTAGGCTTCCCAGAGGTGACGCCAGCCCGACCACGCAGTGACAGTACTGCGGAGCCCTGTTTATGCGGCCTGCCAGCCCTGTGCCAACTCCTGCCATTTTCCAGCCAATGGATCGGGCTTCCACACCAGCCGGTGTGGCCCCTGCGGTCTTTCCTACTGCGGTACCTATGCCTGTCTACAACCAAGCCCGCATGCTTCCTGGTACGGCCCCTGCAGAGTTCTACCCTGCTGATCTCGTGGGCCCGTGTCCTAACCCTGATGCCGCTCGGAGGTCAAAGTGGTCCGGTGCCAGTGGCACTTATTCCAGCCTTTAGCCGGGCTCTACTGCCGTTAGATGTGGCCTGCGCCAACCTATACACCGTGGGACCATCCGTGGGTCTGTGTGCCAAGCTACCTGCAACCCAAGGCCCCAGTTTTACGGTTCCCGAGACGTCCCCATGTCCCAGTTTCTGACAGTTTCAGGACCGGAACTGGTGTCGGCGGATCAGGAGGGTGAGTTGACAGCCCTGGGGGTGTTGGGTGCCCTTCCCCTGGTGGCGATGGAGCAGGCCTACTCCGTGCCAATTGCCACCAGGGAATGTGAGGTGCCCCGACATCGCGGCCCGGAGGAGGTGTACTTACCATCCTCCTCAGCAGAAGCAAGCTGCCAGACACGTAAAGAAATCTTCACCTACCCGTGTCCTATGGCAGAGTCCTGATCCAGAGGCATCCATCAGAAGGCCGTGGTGCTCCCGGAGCCACGGAGGAGCCCCACGCCCGAGGACGACGCCAGAGCAGTGAAGAAGTCGCCCAAGTGAATCCTGTGGACCCAGAAGATATCCCGTACCTTCGGATGGGTGAGGCTCCCGTCTCTTACATCCACCAGGAGTCTGCTGCAGCCTACGGTGTGCTGCGGGGTAATGCATTTCTGGCACTGCCAGATTGTAACACGTAGCTCACCACAAACGAGACATGACCGCAGGGCTTGAGGTATCGATTGGTATATAACGCTGACCACAACCGTGAGGGTGCGTCTAGAGTGTAGGATAGTCTTGCAGGCTGGTTCAGGGTAAAAGAGGTACTTGCCGGGTCTAGGAGTGTAGAGTAGCGGATTGTCGGGGTACGTAGCTGGAGTCAGGATTGGAGAGAGTAGAGTAGTCGTAGTGACAAAGCCAGGGTCAGTACAGGAGAGAGCAGCGACGTCGTATTCCAATGCCAGGGTCAGTGCAAGAGAGAGTAGAGTCGTCGTATCCAAAGTCAAGGTCAGCGCAGGAGAATATCACAAGGTACAAGTTCCAGGCAAGGTCAGGCAGCAAGGTTAAGGCAGACAATCAAGGAGTAGTGAGTTACAGCGTCACATACAGGAGTTATGCTCGGCAAGGAATGAAGTGCAGAGAGTGTATTTAAAGGACCTCCTACCAATGGGAGGCATCAAGGAAGTGGGGCTGCGGTTCGTGATAGGCTGCTGGATCGTACAGGTGCCACCTATTACACAGCAATTTGAGACTGCATCAGAGTGTGCGCGCGCAACCCGCGCATCACGCCGGCGACCTAGTCGCTCGCCATCACCACGCGCCATGACACCCATGCCTGTACGGGGGTGGAGACCAGAGGCGGTACCCACAGGAACAAAGTAGGAGCGCGGAGCACAGCCGCGCCATGTAGTCCTGACGTCAGGGCGGGGGCGGGAACGAGGGGCGGAAACCGCAGATCGATGGGGAGATCACGCACACGCCGCACGCCAATGCAGAGGAATGGGAGTGCGCCCCGTGCTCAGAAACAGAAGAGGCTGATGGAACCCGTGCAGTGCCCGTGCCCCGCGCGTAAGTGCCACCATTAGGTTGCCTCTCTTGAGTGCCATAGGAATCCGAAGAGCGAGTAAGGGTTAAGGGTACAGAAGCACCAGAACGGCAAATCCTCACATGGATGTGATGTCATCCGTGCCGCCAGACCGGTGCTTGCCTGGAAATCTCGCAAGACTGGCCCGACATGATGACGTCAACAAGATGATGGCTGCGTAAAATGCGAAACCTCCGCTGAGACTTTCAAGGGTGAGTGATGGACAGTTCACTACTGTCCCTGCCCCCAACAAGACACCAACCAGAGGAAGGGGTCGTCGGACCCCCAAAACCACCACACTACCCCTCCTTAAGGGCCGTGGTAAGCCCGCTAGCAGCGCTCCCTTGTAGTGTCTAAAGTATAGTAACCACAATCCCACGCATGCACAATGCACACTGCCCTATCCTGAGCAGAGTAGGGACCCACATATAGATAATGTCAACTGGCTAAATTCCTCCTTGATGGTATATATTCTAATTAGAACCCCAAGCCTAGTTCAATCTATGTTATTAAAATTTCCATCTGCATATACATGAATACTGACTAACTAAGTAAACAACAGTACCACAACATATGGGAATAACAAATAATAATAACTCAGAATAAATGACTAATAAGTGAATAAAAAGAGGAAAAAAGGGAAGCAGTGGAGGGAAAATTGATAGGACAATATAAGTAGAAGAAACAATTAAAGTAAACGGACAAGCATACCACCATTCCAAACTACATTGAATAGTCCATATCAGATGGGCTAGTACCCAGACCTCAAACAGGATGATACCAGGTAAACAAATAGGGTACAATAACTAGCAGCGCTATACAAAAACATGCTATTATTATTTGTATGGCGCCAACATATTCAACAGCGCAGTACAATGTGGGATGGAGGACAATAACATTGTCATTACTATAATCTATTTATATTTTAATACTTTCTAGGATAATATGTTTCTAACATAAAATAATCACATTTGCTTTTTAAAACTCAGTTTAATACTGCAGTTCACCTAGCAAAGAAGAAGATATATTTTACAAGTCTGTGAGTTAAATTTGTGTCAGGGCTACCAACGTGCCATGTAATCTTGGACAAACTTCTTAATCTCCCTACAAATTCCCAGGAATAGCCGTTACTTAATAAATGTGTTTCTCCTCAGTATTTTTCCCCAAATCCTGTATTCTTCTTCGGTCATCTTAAATCATAATGTAATTTACTTGAACTGGCTACATGCAGCCTCTAAACACTATTAAATTTATACAGGGAAACATATTTACAAGGCTTAGGCTGCGTCCATAGACGGACAAGCAGCGCTGAGGCGTGCGGATGCTCCGCGCTGAGCCCCTGCATCCTCAATGAGGATGCCTTGAGAGGGGGCTCACGCGAGTGTCCGCAGGCGTGCTCAGGCTTTGGAGTTTTCAGCCGAGCGCCAAGCTGTTTTTCAGCGCGCTGTCGGCTGAAAACATCCAATCAGCCTTAAGCAGCATCAACGTCATGGCGCCGTGACATTGACGTCAGTGCGTCACGGGCGATTGGCCCAGCGACGTCACTGCCCCGCCTCCAACCACCTCCCCCCGGCTCCCTTCGCGCACGCTGGCTCGCCTGCAAGTCCGTGGAATCGCACTGACTTAAGCAGGCGAGCCTCAGCGTTAGCGCGCCTCCGCTCTCCCCACCCCTCTATGGCCCGGGCCTTAGAGTTAACTTGCTGAGCTGTCAACCTTCAAGGACCAAAATAAGTGGGATTTGGCTGTTTTTTTAACCAGAAAAATTGCAATTTAATGGAAAATGTCTGATTTGCATTAGTGTGATTCTATGGAGACAGCGTATGGTAACAATTAGTAAGACTGACTCCAAATCAGGTATGAATTTCTTACGGGCCAGGGTGCTGTCTGATAGCTAAGATGTGCACATTAAAAAAATTAAACATGAGGAAAATATATATATATATATATATATATATATATATTATGATGATTCTGTAAACATCTATTATTTTAAATATGGTCTTAAGTAAATACTACAGAAAAGGAGACAGAAATATGGATCACCTGAACATAACTTTGCATTCTGAAACTTGTTCTACTACTGGATAGACCGGTAACATTTCTTTAAAGTTACTGTATGTTTCCATGGAGGAGATCTGAAAAGGAGGACAAGCTAGGAACTGAATGAAGTACAGTAGGTAGCTATTTGTAGGTCTGTTTACACTGAGCCTATTCATCTGCTTGCCACAAGTTACACAGCTACCCAAAGCATTCACATAAAACATTAAGGCAAAAGGATTAAAGGATAAAGTTAAGAACAATAAAGAAATAAGGTTGGATTTGGTTCACAAGCAGGTTGAAATGTAAATAAAACCACTTAGCATTGGGACTGGGGATGCATAGCTCACATTTCTTACTTCTAGACCAGTATTGCATGGCAATAGCAAGCAAAGCTTTTCTATACTCCAAATTGAAATGCAATGTATTAGTCTGCACTGCACTCGGGTCATTTAAAGAAGCAGTCAAAGCTGCAATTTTTTTTAAACTTCCCTTTAAAGCTGCAGTTCAGTCAATATCCTGCATGTGTTTTTTTTTTTAATAAATCAGTTCTGTAGTAAGAAAAAATACTTTTAGCATTTTCTGTTTAAAAAACAACAACTTTGAAAGACCAATTTTCTTGTATTCTATTTTAACAGCCATTTGCTAAGGCACTGCCCTTTCATGTCCTGTCACAAGCTCTGGCACACCCCTTTGTCAGCCCTGCCCTCCCTCTAGCACATGTCAGTACAGGAATGCTCATGAATATTCATGAGCTTCCACTGACAGACAAGCAGATTATAAACAAATCTCAGCTTTTAAAATGTCACCAAATTTCGCCCTATCAATACATGGAGAACGAATTGACCTGCAGCTATACAGTTCTTTAGGTAATTAGAGATTGCACACATTAAACTATTGAAGTAAAAAAATAAATGTAAAAAAAAAAAAAAAAAATACTGAACTGCAGCTTTAATATGTACATCAATACAATACACACAATGATACGCAATTAGCTAAATTGCTGATCGATCTGTTCTCCAGTGATCGATCGGCGAAGTTCAGCTCTGGGGTGTCACGGCTGTGCTCGCCACAAACCTGGGTCGGACCGCGTGGCTGAGGTGGGGTTGTAAAAGCACCGACCTTAGACTGCGCAGGCTGATCCGGATTGCGCAGTTCGTAGTCGTACGTAGCAGGATCAGGATAGGAGAAGACAGCATCGTCGGTGGACACGCCAGGGTCAGGACTGGAGACATCAGGGTAAACGTTGTTCAAGCAGGAGTTCGGCAACAGGTAGTCAGGAGAGCCCCGCTTCAGCTTAGGAGCGCGGGAGTGGCTTCTGCGCGTGCAGCGACCATGGCCCATGGTACTGGTCTCAGGAGGTGGTAGACAGACCAGAGTAGCACACCGCCTAGCTGCACTGGTAAACCAGTGCTTCGGCGCAAGAGTCCTGAGCGGGCTGGGAAATCCTCCGTTTCAGCGCAGGAACCAGGACACGGCCTCTGCAAAAGGGAAAGAGCAGCAGGCCCCAGGAACCAGGAAGCTGAAGAAACACAGGGGAAACCTCCGCTTCAGCACAGGCGACAGGAACAGACCGCTGCGTGAATATAGCAGCCGGTCACAGGAAACAAGGAGCTGAAGTAACAAGGAGAGTACTCAGCTTCAGCACAGGAATCAGGAACTGACCGCTGCATGAGACTAGCAGCCGGTCACAGGAACCAGGGAGCTGAAGACAACAAGGAGAGTACTCCGCTTCAGCACAGGAACAGACCGCTGCGTGACACTAGCAGCCGGTCTCAGGAACCAAGGAGACAGACAAGACAAGGCTTATGGCAGAACACAGAGACATCCAGCAAGGACTATGCTCGGCAGGGAGCATTGTGGGAAAGCAGTACTTAAAGGTCAGAGAACCAATGGCAGAAGGGGCGTGTGGCAGTATTGCTTTGGTGAGTGAATCCAGGCTGCAGTAAATATCAGGGGAAGTGTTCCAGGACTGCACACGTCTGCAAGGTAAGGCAAACAGTAAACCGAGGAGCAGATTCCTTACAGTACCCCCCCCCCTTCACGTGAGACCTCCGGGCGAACAAGACCACTCATAGAGTTGGGGGACCAGGAGTTGTTCCTGAACCGTCTAGGATTGGGGGTAGAGTCATAGTCCAGAGACTTGTGGTCACTCCTTTGTGTACCCCCACCCCCGGAGAGAACTGCGGCCAGACAGGGCCATCCATGGGTCTCGGGGACATCGAGTTGTTCCTAAAGTTTTTTAGGCGGAAAGGGGATCCGTAAACGAGTAGTTCCTTGGTGAGTACTGTTCTAGGATATGAGAGTGGTGGTAGAGATATCATTGGTACATGTATCGCCCCGCGAAATGGCTTGGGAATCCAAGGCTGTGAAGAACTAGAGGGTTCTGGAGCAGAAACGGCAGAAGAACCCCCACTGGGAGCCCAGTCTTTAGTAATGGGACCGGAATTTAGGATAAGCGGCCTTGATAGTTGATCGAATATACCCGGGCGACCTTCGGGACAGACAAAGTCTTGGCTGACCTCTGCATGTAGGAATTTGAGAGGAACTTCTCCTCCAGAGGTCTCCCAGGTAGTGGTCAGCGAGGGTATAGGGTGGGTGGGAGCATTTCCCGGTATTGGTATGGAAGGTGACAAGGCAAGCAGTAAACCAGACATAGAGACCGAAATCTTGGGATACGTACAGAGTATTTCCAACTCAAAGGAAATAACGGGCAACAGAAGGTTCCGAGGGGGAAAACCATCGTTTCACAGAGGCAGAGAAGCACTCAGCAGTGGAGCTCCCAAATACTGGGGAACCCTCAGTGGGAGATAGTATTGTCTGGGGAGTAGGAATAGGCTTTGGGGCTTTAATATCAGAAACTTGAGAATCAGGCAGAGCAAGGGTAGCGGAGGGAGGGGAGCTAACCTCAGAAGCTGAAGTCTGTACTTCAGTGACAGGGACCTGAGAGACTACAAAAACAGCAGCGAGTAAAAGAATTGACTCCGGAGCTGGAGGCTCGGAATCCATAACAGAAACATCTCGCAAAGCAGGGGTACCGATAGGAGAACTAGCGTCAGGAGCTGGTGCCTGGGAATCAGTGACTGGTAATGGGAGAGTAATGATGGGAGTTAAAGAGACAATAAGCTGTAAGTTGGAACCGTGGAAACTCTCAATAGCAGAAACCTTTGAAGTAAAAGGAGTCTTATCCAAAACTGCAAGGGCCCTAACAACAGGGGTGCTTGTCATGACAAAAACAGATTTAGGCGTGTTTACTAGTGCAAAAATTCTGATAACGGGACTCCTAGCCAGTGGTGAGGGTGTCAGGGTTTGACTAGTGAGAAAATCAGATATAGTGATAAGTGACTTAGAATCAATCACTGAGGTTCTAGGTTTGCTGGACATGTGTGAGAAAGTACCCTTTAAGACAGGAATTTTAATTTTTACCCCGAGTAACCCAACGGTTGCTGGAGCACGTTTAGCTGCAGTGCTGAGGGACTGAGGTTTAGTAGGGCAGTAAAACTAAATAGCTCAGATTTAAACAACAGGACTTGTAATATAGGCAGGGTGGTCTCAGACTGTACTAAGGGGGTAACAACAGATATGCTGATCCCTGGAGGGTTTGCATGGGCAGAGAAATCAGGGGAACTAACAGCAAGGACGACCTCTATAGAAAGAGATTCTGAATCTGACGGGAGGTTTTAACCTCTCCGAGTATCAGGGCCGGCAAGGCAAATTTCAGAGAGAGGGGAAACTGTGTGCAGGCTTCTAGCTAGCACATATGAAAAAGCGTCGCTTTTGAGTGAAAACAGTGTGTCAGCAAACCCTCCTGGGAACACCACATGAACCCCAGGAGGGGCATACTGACCACTGTACGGTTTTAACCCTAAGCTTTGAGAAGGGGAGAACACAGACAGTACACGGGGGGTAATCATAACTGTACTGGTCTCTGAAGTGGGTATTTGGTAAGGAGTGTCTGGGAAACCAGAAATGACTGCAGATTCCACGATGTGTGGACTATGTGCTGAAGCAGGGATCATTGCTCTCTGGGTGACAGACTGATTCAGCGAAGTACCCGGGAATGGCAACTCTGCGACCAAGCTTAGGGAAAAACTTGGTAACTGAATATATTTAACTGGAATCAGAACTTTAGCCGAAGTTTCAGGGGGCACAGCAGCTGAGACTTGAGCTGAAGCAGGGGTTTTATAGCAAAAACTAACCAAGGATTCAACAACCTTGGGGAAGTCATTTAATGCAACCTCTGCTGTAGGACTTGGGGACACATTCTCTGAGGCTAGAACGAAGGCATTAGCTTGGAGGCAGCAAGAATTTACAGGAGTTAATGCAGACAGTACCTGAGAGTAGAACATAGAGAGTTTTTCCTCTGTAATAGGTGAGACAAGGGATTTTTCCTCTGGAGCTAGGGACTTGACCATGGCTGGCGGAGAACAGGGGGTTACCAAAGGGGACTCAGAGAGCTGCCCCACAGGGGTTAATACAGGAATGACCCTGGGAACAGAACTTAGAAATTCAAACTAAGTACGTGGAGGTAGGAGGGATTCGTTTTCTGACAGGGAAGGCATACAGAACTGCCTGAAAGAATAGAGGCTGGGGCGCTCCCTTGTTTCTTAGGCTTGTGATGTTGCCTGTTTTGTAATGTGTAACCAAAAAAAAAGGGTAGTGTATACTTGCCCTTGTTGTTTTCTGCAGCTGGACCTGTAGAGAAGATAAAGCCCGAAATCTTCTTTAGAGTTGCAGTGGAGATGGTGGGTTGGTCAGCGCACGGGATTTTGCTCACAGGATGAAATGAGAGGATAAGGAACACGTGATTAGTGTTTAGATAGGCAAACAGTACATTATGCAGTAATAAAATGTTGTTACCTAAAATATTTAATAAAATGAGGTTTAAATAAAATGCTTGAATGGATAGCTAGAATAAAAACTTTTCATAAGTTTAAAAAATGGGGATCTGTTATTTTAGGACTGATCTAAGGTGGGGATGGTGATATATAAAAAGGGGGGGTAAGAGCGGGTGATTAGCAGGTTTCTGTATATCCTGCTGTCTGACAGGGGTGGTAGGCTTGATAGCAGAGTATAATGGGCAGTCTTACTTTATATAAGTGCTGCCAGAAGCAATATAGCTTCCTCCCCCTCCCAATGGAGGCAGTATGCAGGAACCTGACGAAGCATCACTGCGAAACGCGTAGTTCCCTGCCGGAGCCCATTGCCTGAAGGACCCAGCCAGCCTCTGACCATCCGGTAACGCTCCTCTTCCGTCCCCGCCATCGGACGCGAGCACGGAGGTATACTGGTCGGAGGAGTGTGAACGACGATCGGGCTGAAGCTGGCGGCTGCCCAAGCTGTATCGTAAGTGTTATTTCTGTTTGCTGTTTTTTGCACTTAATAATTCCATTTTTACTTACTCACCGTGTCTGGCCCTTTTTCATTCCAATTGGGCACCCGGGGATAAGTCACTTACATACTCCCTCCATTGGGAGGGGAGGAAGCTATATTGCTTCTGGCGCAGCACTTATATAAAGTAAGACTGCCCATTATACCCTGCTATCAGCACTACCACCCTGTCCGACAGCAGGATATACAGAAACCTGCTAATCACACCGGCTCTTACCCCCCCTTTTTATATATCACCATCCCCACCTTAGATCAGTCAAAAATAACAGATCCCCATTTTTTTAACTTATGAAAAGTTTTTATTCTACTATCCATTCAAGCATTTTATTTAAACCTCATTTTATTAAATATTTTAGGTAACCAACATTTTATTACTGCATATGTACTGTTTGCCTATCTAAACACTAATCACGGTTCCTTATCCTCTCATTTCATCCTGTGAGCAAAATCCCGTGCGCTGACCAACCCACCATCTCCAATACAGAACTGCCTAGCAGGGGTTAAAGCAGGAAAAACTTCAAGGGCTGAAAAGGGAGATTCAGAGTTAGGAATAGAGGGAAAAAGGGACTTGTTCTCGGATACTAGAGCCTTAGTGTTGGCTAGAGAAATATACGTATATTCCAGGGGAACCTCACAGGACTGATCAGCAGGGGTTAACGTATCATTGGTGTCAGAGTACCCGGGTGTACAATCAGGGCTAGGGACCGTGGCAGCTTCTACGTTAGGGGCAGTGATAGTGGGTCAGTTTGGTCATTTCCTGGAGAGGGAGATACGTCCCCAGGTTTAGCGACAGGACTGGCAGCACAGGTGGACTGCCAAGCGGCAGCGTAGCTGGCGAGGAGAGGGTCCTGTTCCTTTATGCAAATGTCCAAAGTCAGGGAAAGTACACGGAGTGTGTCTTGAGCATGAACCAACATGAAGAGAGGGTCCTGTTGTACTACGGGAATGTCCAATGATAAGACCAAGGCAAAGAGTATATCTTGGGCGTTGGCAAGTTTGATAGGATTCACATTATCTCAGGTTAAAGGAGAACCAGGGGAGCAAACACAAGCGGCCAGAGACCGTTTTAAGTCCTTGAGGCAGTAAGCCTTAATAATGAGATCGTTACGGCATTGTCTTTGCAACGGGTTTAAACCTTCATACATAATCTGTTCTTCAATCAGGGGTAGTATTTCGCACAGATACTGGTTTTCAAACTGGGACTGGTCTACAGGCCGGGACAGGGTTTCAGACAGAAACATACCAACCCTCACCACAGGGCGGTCCGAGTTTGTGGGGCCGAGCATACTGTCACGGCTGTGCTCGCCACAAACCTGGGTCGGACCGCGTGGCTGAGGTGGGGTTGTAAAAGCACCGACCTTAGACCACGCAGGCTGATCCGGATTGCGCAGTTCGTAGTCGTACCTAGCAGGATCAGGATAGGAGAAGACAGCATCGTCGGTGGACACGCCAGGGTCAGGACTGGAGACATCAGGGTAAACGTTGTTCAAGCAGGCGTTCGGCAACAGGTAGTCAGGAGAGCCCCGCTTCAGCTTAGGAGCGCGGGAGTGGCTTCTGCGTGTGTGGCGACCATGGCCCATGGTACTGGTCTCAGGAGGTGGTAGACAGACCAGAGTAGCACACCGCCTAGCTGCACTGGTAAACCAGTGCTTCAGCGCAAGAGTCCTGAGCGGGCTGGGAAATCCTCCGTTTCAGCGCAGGAACCAGGACACGGCCTCTGCAAAAGGGAAAGAGCAGCAGGCACCAGGAAGCTGAAGAAACACAGGGGAAACCTCCGCTTCAGCACAGGCGACAGGAACAGACCGCTGCGTGAATATAGCAGCCGGTCACAGGAAACAAGGAGCTGAAGTAACAAGGAGAGTACTCAGCTTCAGCACAGGAAACAGGAACTGACCGCTGCATGAGACTAGCAGCCGGTCACAGGAACCAGGGAGCTGAAGACAACAAGGAGAGTACTCCGCTTCAGCACAGGAGCAGACCGCTGCGTGACACTAGCAGCCGGTCTCAGGAACCAAGGAGACAGACAAGACAAGCCTTATGGCAGAACACAGAGACATCCAGCAAGGACTATGCTCGGCAGGGAGCATTGTGGGAAAGCAGTACTTAAAGGTCAGAGAACCAATGGCAGAAGGGGCGTGTGGCAGTATTGCTTTGGTGAGTGAATCCAGGCTGCAGTAAATATCAGGGGAAGTGTTCCAGGACTGCACACGTCTGCAAGGTAAGGCAAACAGTAAACCAAGGAGCGGATTCCTTACATGGGGTTCACTAAATGGCTGCAGAAGAGTATTCTGCAGTCAGTGGAATGCATTTGCATATTAATATGACAAAGTTCTGTGGGGATGATCATGTGACCAGGCAGTCACTAGATACAATTGTGCTCATACACTCCTAGAGAGAGGGCAGTGCCCAGAAAGGGGTGTGCCAGACCCTGTTTCACAAGAGAAAGGGGATGTGACTTTGTAAATGGTAGCAATAGAAACAAAAATGCTTGTTACATTATAATACATTAAAAATGTAATTCAGAGTTGTTTTAAAAAAATGCTACAATTATTTTCTTATAGTACAGAACTGATTTATTTATAAAAAAATAAAGTGTGTGTGTGTGTGTGTGTGTGTGTCCGTCCGTAGCCAATCAGCCTGCCACAGAGGGGGAGGGCTGTGCAGTCTCATTAGCTTACATTCTTGCTTAGCAACCCTGCAACCGCTGAACCTTTGTACGGAAACCTACCTAAGCCTTTTATATTTCTGTATAGCATATAGCAAACACAAAGATCCCTTGTGAGCACACTCACATATCCCAGACAGGTCCACAATCCTGCCTTTCACCATTATCTCCTAGCATACAGTGCTTCCACTGCAGCAAGGGATTCTGGGAAATGACATGCAAATGAGCACACCACGTCATCTGTAGCCATGTGTAAAATTGGTGTACAGATCTCTCTCATGCTGGCAGTAATCCTGGTAAGAAGGCAGGGTTGCCAGTAGTTATCATGAAGGTTTGCCCTCAAACCCCTGTGATGTGTCATATGTGGCAAAGGAAGTGACAGCATGCTTTGTGTCCACTGTTAGTGACACAGAGGTGGGTCTTTCTGGAGCCTATATATTGCACAACACTCCCAAAAGTTAGAAAGAGTATATTCATCCTGAGTGAAGTGTCTGCAGCAGTTCAAGTCTGTCTGTCAGAGATCAAGTGACAAGCTGATTACACACTGTGTTCAGGGCTCTGGCACAGCTGGTAGTCTCCCTTAGGGGAGAGGTGGAAGAACAACTTAATTAGAGTACAGGAGGAAGCTTCTGAATGGAGTGCCACTACAAGATGTGCGGCTAAGTGTCGGCCGCTGTGATGGGCAGTCTGCCACAAGACATGCTAATAAAGATGGCCATGAAAAGACGCTTCTTGCCTGTGCGTGGAGTTACTCAGGGAGAAGGTGCACCTAGGAGTTCCCCGTCAGAAACTCCTCCCTGCTATGGTGGGGATCTGGATGGGGTGGAGGCGCTGTACCAAATGTGAGTAGGACTCAGCACACTACCTCAGACGCCTGTCATGGTGAAGTCCCCATTACCAACCAGCGGGAGACTCAGGAGTCCTGTGAGCCAGCAGGTGCACCACACTACACAGCCATGTAATTGGGATAGTTTCTCACATATGGGGTCAGGATCAGAAGGGCCCAGGGAAACACCTTTACACACCTTTTGCCTAAAATCGATTTTTTCATGGAACCCTTATAAGCTAATGCTCCCTGTTTACACAAATGATCTTTTTATTTGATATATGCTAACGGTGGATGTGGATCTCTCTCTCATACACACTTCATCTCTTCCTCTCCCATACACACTTCATCTCTCCCTCTCATACACACTTCATCTCTCCCTCTCTCATACACACTTCATTCATCTCATCTCTCTCATACACAATTCATTCATCTCTCCCTCTCAAACACACTTCATTCATCTCCCTCTCTCTCATACACACTTCATTCCACACTTTCAATCATCTCCATCTCTACTCAACACACTTCATCTCTCCCCTCTCATGTCATGAAGAGAGATTTGGGCCCGGGATTAAAGGGGTTACACCCCATTTGCAACCTCTACTCTCACCTGGGAAGCCAAGGGGTTACCTGGGACTGTGGTCCAGTAATTGTATTTTTACCTTCTTCAGCATCCTAATGTATATTCCCCTGTAAAAATGTATTGTTCTGTTCCAGTGTTGCACCACACATACACGGGGATTGATGGGGGAGGCTTAAAGGGTTAATGACTAACGTTTAGGAAAATACAATTGTGTGGGGTCTTTTCAGAAATATCTGGGCTTCAACAGGCTTGATTGAAGTTGGGTGTGAAAAGTACAGATGGGGGTTTAGTGCACAGTATGTACTATTTAGTCTCATTGGGAGCGTTTTGCGTGCTGGAATGTATTAATATGTCTTGCGTGCCAGTAAATATTACTGAACTGAAGTTATGAAGTTATTTAGATAGGAAAAGCAGTTTTTAAACGTCCTTGGTGGGAGGAGTTTTTCTCTGAGGATAACTGTCAACCTCATCACCTGATTTATGAGAGGGCTGGGTTTAGGTTGTGTTCAATGGAAATCATTGTATACGAACCAGGCTCAGCCTATGGCTATTGTCTTTCGTGCTTTTGTGATTTTCCAGATTGCTGTTAACTGCTGGTCACGATTTCTGACTATTTCATCATTTCCTCTTAAGTGAGTGTCCATGATTTTGTCTTTATTTTATAAATCTGTTTTGTTCACCTTTTTCAAGGAATAAATTACATTTTATCATATCTAAGCCTCGTTCAGTTCAACCCAGTGATATTTGGTGTGTATTATTAATAGCCTGTTACAAAGCTATCGTCACACTCATACACACTTCATTCATCTCTCCCTCTCTCATACACACTTCATCTCTCCCTCTCTCATGCACACTCATCTTCTCTCTCTCTCTCATCCACAACAATTCATTCATCTCCTCGCTCTCATACACACTTCATTCATCATCTCCCTCTCTCTCAGACACACTTCATTCATCTCCTCTCTCTCATCACACACTTCATTCATCTCATCTCTCTCATACACACTTCAAGTTCAATCTCCCTCTCTCTCATACACACTTCATCTCTCCCTCTCTCATACACACTTCATCTCTCTCCTCTCTCATACACACTTCATTCATCTCCCTCTCTCTCATACACACTTCATCTCTCCCTCTCTCATACACACTTCATCTCTCCCTCTCTACCTCACACTTCTTCCATCTCCTATACACCCTTCATATCCCTCCCTCTCTCTCATACACACTTCATCTCTCCCTCTCTCATACACACTTCATCTCCATCTCTCTCATACACACTTCATCGCTCCTCTCTCTCATACACACTTCATCTCCACCTCTCTCTCATACACACTTCATCGCTCCTCTCTCTCATACACACTTCATTCATCTCCTCTCTCTCATACACACTTCATCTCCCTCTCTCTCATACACACTTCATTCATCTCCCTCTCTCTCATACACACTCCATCTCTCCCTCTCTCATACACACTTCATTCATCTCCATCTCTCTCATACATACTTCATCTCTCCCTCTCATACACATTTCATTCATCTCTCCCTCTCTCTCATACACACTTCATTCATCTCTCCCTCTCTCTCATACACACTTCATCTCCATCTCTCTCATACACACTTCATTGCTCCCTCTCTCATACACACTTCATCTCTCCCTCTCTCATACACACTTCATTCATCTCCATTTCTCTCTCCCTCGATTAAAATCCCCTTGTTCCTCTGTGATTAGTGAATAGTGAACACAAAAAAATGGCCGCTCATCCTTCACAAATTCTATAATATATCATATTTATCATTATTATATCAGATCTATATATTATCATATCTATGTATTATACCGATCATATATTATCATATTGTATGTATATAATACATGTTATGTAGCCAGGTCCCCCAGGTCTGCCTATACCTCCGCTGCGGTGGGAGAGTCAGGGAAGGCTGCAGAGTGTGCAGGGAGTGCTCTGGTGTACGACATGCTCCGCGGTAGCCCGAGTACTCAGGACGCCGCCATTGTGCAGGGAGTGGCTGCGGTAGCGCGTGAAGTCCAGACCAATGAGAGGCCTAGGAAGGGGACTACAAGTCCCATGAGCCTCAGTCAGACCAGGTGACGCCAGGGAGCCAATAGGGCGACAGGAACTCTGCAGGAAGAGGATAGGAGGTTGCGCGGGGGAGCACGTTGCTCAGTCCAGACCAGGAAGGGGAAGAGGTTGGAAATAGGTGTGTAGAGAGGCAAGTAGCCTCTACACTAGGCCATTTCTTCCCCCCTAGGCCCCAGTTAGGCCCTGAGTCACAGACAGTTTGTGGTTACTATAGGGACAGGCCCTAGATTAGGAACCTGCCCCAGTACTGTGTTAGGACAGAGACACAGCGGGTGCTGCAAACCTCCTCAGAGACATTATCATCCACCTGGGTGGGATCGCCCAGGAGGAACAACGCGGAAGGCCCCGTGTCTGCGGAACCATTGCGAACATTGTCTGCTGGTCCGAGTGCAGGAGCGCTCGGCAGGTAATCTCTACTAAGTGCACCAACTGTAACATTCTCATCCTAGTGGCTGCGCAGTCACCACACACACTTGGGGGTTTGAGGTGTGGGACATTGGACACGGTGTGGGGAACATGGTGGAGGGTCGCGTCCTGCGAGACGTTTTGGCTAGTTGTGTCTCCTTGGGGAAGAATTTGGAAATGTTATGCATATGAGGTTATGGCTGCCGTTAGTAAAGATATTAGTTCTTTTACATACTGTGTGTATATTATTGTATTGGTGTTCTGCGAGGAACAACTCCCGCTCTGCTGGGAGCCATCGCAGGTGGAGGCGCTGCATCTGGTAAGTGACAATGTGTGTATATATATATTGCCCCAGGCTCTCACTGGCAGAGGCTTAGGCCCTGCGAGCCAACAGGTTATACAGCATTGGATGTCTTCCTGTATTCTTGGGGAAACAGAGTTACAGATAGATAGATAGATAGATAGATAGATAGATAGATAGATAGATAGATAGATAGATAGATAGATAGATAGATAGATAGATAGATAGATATTAGTATCACTGTGGTAACTTATATTACCAGATCTCGACTGAGTAAAATAATACATCATTAACAGGCATGTGAATTGTGTTTCTTCATGTCGTATGTGAAACTAGAGCTTTAAAGTAACAGTTAAATAGAAGACTGCAAATACCTTGGAACAGCGGTGTGCAAACTAAACTTGTTTCCCCCAGAAGGGCATCCACACTACATCATGAGAAAATCCCAATCCTTATCTTACTCCCTTCAGTACAAATTCCACAGTCTGGGAAGGATACATTTTCCAGTTCCTAAAGTGAGACTAGAAATGGACATGTTTTAATCTTGCTGGCAAAAAGAGGGCACAATGCCTGGCAGACTCAAGCTATGGCATAAAGGGATTGCACTGCAGCCCTGGTTAGTTCACACACAGAACACATTAAAAATGTAACAATGTAATTGGCAAACAAATTGAATAATGCTTCAAGAAAGGTTTTGTAAGCTTTGCTTTCTTTGGAAATGAAGAAAGTGTTCCATCTACCCTCGACCTGGCACTGCCAGCTCACAGAGGACAAATCAGAAGAACAAGAACAGACACTTTTCCAGTGGAAGGTTCTGCTCAACATACAGGGTCATCACACAGCCTGGGTTAAAGAAGTGCATAGCCAGTGTTAGATTAAATCTATATCTAGAAACATACACTTTAGTAGTGTGTGTGTGCGTGTGTGTGTGTATCCCCTTCAAATAAATTAGGGAGAGATGCCTGTGCTGAGGTACCCTGGGAGATATGCTAATGCCTATGTAAAGTATATTTTAAATGAGTCCCATACCACACTTCCTAGAAGGATTTCCATACCAACTATATAGAACTGATAAGATAAGTCACCTAATTACTGGAATGGGGTCAGACCCAACATGATTAGAACCCACAACCACTGCTTTTCTAGGACAGAGGTCCCCAACTCCAGTCCTCAAGGACCACTAACAGTGCAGGTTTTACGGATACCCCTGCTAGAGCACAGGTGTTTCAGTCACAATGATTGGGCCACCTGTGCTAATGAGAGGATTGCCTTAAATCCTGCACTGTTAGCGGTCCTTGAGGACTGGAGTTGGGGACTTCTGTCCTAGGACCCTGATCATGCAGTGTGAGCTAAACCGGCTGGTCACTAGCAGTGCACCACTGTCTACTACTAGAATATCTCTAAGAGATATCTATTTTGCTATTGTAACCTTGAAAGGACTACAAGCACAAAGTAATAATATATACTGAGGATATGAGTTACTGAGGCCAGGTGAGATTAAATAAAACACAGGTTTTCTGACACACAAGTATAAACAAGGTGAAACACAGCAAATAAAGCAGATGCAGAGAGAATGTAATATAACAAAGGGAGCTGGGGACTTGAGTTAGTAGCACTTCTAATCTAATCTAATCCGCTGGATGGATTGTCAGTGAAAGAAAAAAAAACAGTGAATTTGCCTTTTTCAGACTGATCCGTAACTCAAAGGAGCTGGCCAATCTGAGGCGAACTCAAAGGAACTGGCCAATCTGAGGCGGTCTCAAACGAACTGGCCAATTTGAGGCGAACTCAAAGGAACTGGCCAATCTGAGGCGGACTCAAAGGAACTGGCCAATCTGAGGCGGACTCAAAGGAACTGGCCAATCTGAGACGGACTCAATGGAACTGGCCAATCTGAGGCGGACTCAAAGGAGTTTGCCAATCTGAGGCGGGCTCAAAGGAACTGGCCAATCTGAGGTGGACTCAAAGGAACTGGCCAATCTTAGGCGGTCTCAAAGGAACTGGCCAATCTGAGGCGAACTCAAAGGAACTGGCCAATCTGAGGTGGACTCAAAGTCGCAACATATTTTGCCCACCTCTACTAAGAGATAGTGGGGAAAGACAGGGTTGCAGACCTGCCC
>WSYH01000031.1:332777-432131 GCA_036426205.1 Ascaphus truei | reverse complement strand
AGATATATATATATATATATATATATATATATATATATATAGAGAGAGAGAGAGAGAGAGAGAGAGAGAGAGAGAGAGAGAGAGAGAGACATATATACAGATATATATGTAGGTATGCTTATATTGGGAAAAACTATAAGTTTCAGCGGAAATATAGATAAGAACTGTAACATACGACACACGTAGTACAGTAACATTTGTCACCTGCTGGAAATTGAGCCGAATAAATTCCGAAATCTCTGTCCCCTGGCAAACCCTCCATGACGACAGGAATAAATTTTTCCCGCATCTGCTCCTCCAATGGAGTTAACATTAGAGCTTGTGCTGGCGGCCCACCTCCAGTGGCAGAAGCATGCATCCGTTGTGCTTGGATTTTTTTCTTTAAGTTTGCCCTGATATCATCGAATCTCTTCCGACAATTCGCCCGGTCCCTGACATGATTCCCACACGCACACACAGCCAATGTTATTTGATCCCACATTTCTTTTTTTGATGCTGAACTTGTCCGCCCTTGAAATACATACAAAATATATGACGTTAATTATTATTAGAAAAACGAGCAGTTTCCTAAACTGCTACCTGTTCCAAGAGATACCAAACATGCTGGTTTAGGTTGAATATGTGTACCACATGAGCATTTACGTGGAAACATACAAATCTAAGGAAGCTTGCATGAATACTGTATGAACTTTGCCAAAATTTTAAGACTGATTGTTATGGTCGTTATAAAGCATGAAGGATTATGTGTGTAACAATTAACTTTAATTGATAGATATTAGAGAACAATAGCTTGAAATTAAGACATCTCACATGACCTAGGATAACATGTCTTTGAACAATCAATGCAAAGATAGACTTACCTAGTAAATACCATACAGAGAGCCATAGTGCTCCAAAATCCCTGTGACAAGAACTCTGTTTTCCTCTTCATTGAAACAAGGATTACGTGGCCGCTCCATACGTTTCCTCCGACCACGTGCAGCCCCAGAGCTTGGCTGCTGCTGACTGGACTCTCCTTCCAATGAAAGAGACTCCAAAAGCAGCCCACCACCCCACCAATAGACACCCCAGCAGCACCCCCACCAGACACCCCAGCAGCACCACAACCACCAGACACCCCACCAGCACAAGCAACAGACACCAAACCAGCACCAGGAACAGACACCCCACTAGCACCAGCAACAGACACCCCAGCAGCACCAGCAACAGAACCACCAGCAGCACTCGCACTCACAGCAACACCACTCGCACTCCCAGCAACACCACTCACACTCGCAGCAACAGCACTCCCCTGAATCCTACGTTCACTCAGACGCGTACTCACACGACTACCAGTACCATTCACACCAGCATCACTCTTCCCACAACTTTCGGCTATATCTATAGCACTCACAAAGAACAGAAAAGAAATTTAAAGACAATCGCACTGAACACTTACAAATTGAAAACAAGACAAAGATGTTAACAAAACAACACAGGACAACCCTCTCACAATACACCACAACTGTCTCAGTCAATATGAAATATGTAAATCGCCCAGCTCTGTGTGTCTCTCTCTCTCTCTCCCAACAACACAGAGAATGAATAACAATACGGTCGCGCGGTCCAACACCAAGATATCACAGTAATAGCTACTTCAGAGGGGTACTGTACGGATGTGATAGAATCAGCTCACTAAAGTCTTAGAAGTCTTCCAACGCATTTCGAAACACAAGCGTTTCTTCATCATGTTGGACCGCGTGACCGAGTGACGTCATCCGAGGTGGACGGAGTAGTGGCAGCATACAGTACAGCCCGGATCTATCGCAGTGGAACTGACTTTGTGCTACTATCCTCCTTTATGAAGGACTAATAGGGTTATTGCTGACCTGAGACCTACCCACCATTTACCCATTCGGCGCCACTGGTGACTGAGCCACAGATTGATCGGGCTGGAACGCCCTGTGGCAGATGTGGAACCCCTCATGCGGAGTCCCCATGATATACCAGATGACATCTAAGTAGAGGCGATTCGGCTGGTTGATGCTTGGGTAATTTGTCCCTTGAAATGCTTCATTAATTCATCCTTGATGTACGCAGTTTACTTACCGTTTATTGTGCCTCACATTATACAGTCATGTGAAAAAGAAAGTACAGTACACCCTCTTTGAATTCCATGGTTTTACATATCAGGACATAATAACAATCATCTGTTCCTTAGCAGGTCTTAAAATGAGGTAAATACAACCTCAGATGAACAACAACACATGACATATTACACCGTGTCATGATTTATTTAACAAAAATTAAGCCAAAATGGAGACGCTGTGTGTGAAAAACTAAGTACACCTTATGATTCAATAGCTTGTAGAACCACCTTTAGCAGCAATAACTTGAAGAAATTGTTTTCTGTATGACTTTATCAGTCTCTCCATCGTTGTGGAGGAATTTTGGCCCACTCTTCTTTACAACGTTGCTTCAGTTCATTGAGGATAGTGGGCATTTGTTTATGCACAGCTCTCTTAAGGTCCTGCCACAGCATTTTAATCGGGTTGAGGTCTGGACTTTGACTGGGCCATTGCAACAACTTGATTCTTTTCTTTTTCAGCCATTCTGTTGTAGATTTGCTGGTGTGCTTGGGATCATTGTCATGTTGCATGACCCAATTTCGGCCAAGCTTCAGTTGTCGGACAGATGGCCTCACATTTGACTCTAGAATACTTTGGTATACAGAGGAGTTCATGGTCAACTCAATGACTGCAAAGTTCCCAGCTCCTCTGGCTGCAAAAACAAGCCCAAATCATCACCCCTCCGCCACCGTGCTTGACAGTTGGTTTGAGGTGTTTGTACTGATATGCTGTGTTTGGTTTTCGCCAAACGTGGCGCTGTGCGTTATGGCCAAACTTCTCCACTTTGGTCTCGTCTGTCCAAAGGACATTGTTCCGGAAGTCTTGTGGTTTGTTCAGATGCAACTTTGCAAACCTAAGCCGTGCTGCCATGTTCTTTTTAGAGAGAAGAGGCTTTCTCCTGGCAACCCTCCAAACAAACCATACTTGTTCAGTCTTTTTGTAATTGTACTGTCATGAACTTTAACATTTAACATGCTAACTGAGGCCTGTAGAGTCTGAGATGTAACTCTTGGGTTTTTTGCAATTTCTCTGAGCATTGCACGGTCTGTCCTTGGGGTGAATTTGCTGGGTTGTCCACTCTTGGGAAGATCTGCAACTGTCTTGAATGTTTTCCACTTTTGAATAATCTTTCTCACTGTAGAATGATGGACTTTAAATTGTTTGGAAATGGCCTTATAACCTTTCCCAGATTGATGGGCAGCAGCAATTGCTTCTCTAAGATCATTGCTGATGTATTTCCTCCTATGCATTGTGTTAACACACACCTGAATGCTCCAGACCAGCAAACTGCTAAACCTTTGGCTTTAATAGAGGTGGTCACACTTGCTGATGATCAATTAATCAAGGGCATTTGATTAGCAGCACCTGTCTGCTACTTAGCAACTTGATTCCTATGGAAGCAGTAAGGGTGTACTTAGTTTTTCACACATAGCGTCTCCATTTTGGTTTTATTTTTGTTAAATAAATCATGACACGGTGTAATATGTCATGTGTTGTTGTTTATCTGAGGTTGTATTTACCTCATTTTTAGACCTGCTAAGGAACAGTTGATTGTTATTATGTCCTGATATGTAAAATCATAGAATTCAAAGAGGGTGTACTTTCTTTTTCACATGACTGTATATTTTTAATACACTATGAGCGTTGTGCGTTGTTCTTTTGTGTTTTATCTTTAAGAAAAGGTCTGGCATCTTTTTAAAAAGAAAAGGTATACAGAAATATGCCACACAAGTCAAATATAGGAAGAATGTTGATCCAGGGAGAAATTGCTTACGACGGTCAGGAAGGAATTCATTTAATTAGACATACTTGGCAAATGTTTCACTGGAGTGTTTTGTTTGATAAATATAAATATAGGATGAGTATCTCAGCAAATTAAATTTAACATAGGGTGAACTTGATGGACATACAGTATGTCTTTTCTAAACATCATCTACTATGTAACTATGTACTACATGGCAGTAGCTCTACAGCAAAATCTCCCTTTCCTGTCAGCTTTACCCAGCTTCCAACTCGGTATGCAAGTATTATTAAACTAGTAATGTATCCTTATGGGCAGAAAGAGTGCAATGGAACACCTAACAAATGTCGTGGACCACTACACAAATTCAACAGTATACAAATGTTACAGCCCATTTGGTGTCCGGAGCTGAAACAACAACAGCATCAGCAACACTGAGTCTCTCATCCCAAGCAATTGTCATTACATTTCTGAGAAAAGGGCTGAAATGAATGGGCACATTTTTATAGAGGATCATTTGCAAAGAAGCACATTGCTAAGAATATTGAGAGAGATCACCGAGAAGCAAGGAACAGTTTAGTGGCACAATGTGTTGCTGCTGATAATGATGATGGCTTTCCATCCATGCCCTGCTTCACAAACACTTACAGGAACGGCGGTGTAGTTCCTTACCTAACTGTGACACTGTCATACCTAACAGATTGGGATGATAAAATATGTAAGTACAGTAGCTGATCCCCATTCCACATATTGGTCACTTCCTCTAAAAAAAAACTTATTTGTTACGTCGAAATCATACATCCACGTTAAAAAGACAGTCCAAGTGGCACTTTAAAAAAATTAAATATATATATATATATATGTATATATTTTTTTGTTTTAATACATGCAGTCTTGGAATACATTTATTGAAAAAGAATTACCTAAGCTACCGATCGATTCGTTCTCTCGTGATCGATCAGCAATGATCCTGCTTCCCAGGGTTCACTAAATGGCTGCCTTTCAGTTTCAATCAATCTGTAGTCAGTGTAGCTCAGCAGCTACAATGTATTCTTATACAGGTACCCCCTGGGCTACTAAACTTCTCTGCCTAACACGTATGTCCTGGTACCAGTGCAGGCAGTGTTAGTGTTAGTCTATGACAGGCCTGCACAACTTGTAAAGTGAGAAGGGCAGAACTGCTCCAAGGAAAAAAGATTTGGGCTGCACGGGTAAAATCATCATCATCATCTCTCCTCCAGCACCTCTCATCATCATCATCCTCATCTCCCCCCCAGCACCCTTCACCATCATCATCATCCTCATATATCTCTCCCAGCACCCCTCATCATATATCTCCACCAGCACCCCTCATCATCAACCTTTGCGAGACTCCCCATCAAACTCTCATACCCCCAGCTCTCCACCTCACCCACACACATAATACTCCCCCTCCACATCAAACACAATACCCCCCTGCATACCACACACATCCCACCCCCCCTGCACCTCACATTCCTCTCCCCCCTGCATCTCACATCATCTCGCTGCACCGAAGAACTAAGAGCTTCAGATCCAAAAGCCTGTCCTGCTCTCCCCACTAATACCGGCGGAAGCTCAGACTCCTGAGACCCTAACAGGTGAGCAACACTATACCCATGTACCAGAACCGAATCTCCCTTAGAGTGGGGAAAAAGTGGTTACACAGGTATTACTAAGGGAACATTATTTATTGTTACAGTTTGCAGCTCAAACTGCTGGGAATATTGGCAACAAATTATCACAAACAGGAATGTGTTAAAAAGATCTTGCACTGCTGGGAAAGTGTGCTAACATGCTATAGAATTCAAAGGGTGCTCAGTATATTATAACTCATTTATAATGGCATTATCATTGATTATTAAAAAAAATATAGTAAGTATTATCTAATACTACAGATCCAATTTACTTACAAAAACACATGTAGAATATTGCATGGATTGCTCCTTTATGCAGCAGTCCATCAGATATACTGTCCCTACCTGCCCTCAATTTCTGTTTTCTATGCTTATAAATATTCATGACTTTTTTACTGCTCGTCATTATTTTCCCTGCACAGGAGGCCTGCACAATATTGTGTTATGAATTATGACCATCTCCTCAGTTTGGGAATACTCTACTCCTAGCTATTCCCTAAACAAGTGCTTTTGTGTTAGATCAGTGATTTTCAACCGGGGTTCTGTGAGCACGCCTCAGGGGTTACACGGCCACCAGGGGGGTTTGGGACAACTCTTCCAGCTATCCCAGGCCCGTGGCAGGCTGGCATCCCACATAGCAGTGACCCGGCAGCTCCCGATTTTAGCAGCTGCCGCCCGGTCACTGCTGTCCTTCCTCTTCATGCCGGCACCTGAAGTTGCATCAACTTCCGGTTGACAGGAGGGAGAGGAAGGGCAAGAGCGTGCACGCTGGCAGCTCTCTTAAAGAGCGAGAATGAGGTGTGAGTGTGTATGTGTCAGAGAGTGTGTGAAAGTGTGTGTCAGAGTAAGTGTGTGGGTGTGTGTGTGTGGGTGGGCGTATGTGTCAGAGTAAATGTGTGTGTCAGAGTAAGTGTGTGTGTGTGTCAGAGTAACTGTATGTGTAAGTGAGAGGGGGAGAGTGTGTTCGTGTGTATAGAAGAGAGGGGAAGAGTGAGTGTAAGAGAGATGTAGCATAAGGGAGAGAAAGCAGCCTGGAGCCCCTCAGCGACGGGACACATGACCGCCGGGACTAGGCTCCCCTTTCTTCCCTCCCCCTCCCCCACACCTTTGGTGCTGGTTCACATGCTGTTTCCCCTCCCCTTCCCCAGTGTCATGGAGGGGGGGGGAACTAAGGGGATTCAAAGGAGCGCAGGGGAAGGAAGGCAGCCTGCTCCCTGAAAAGAAGTTCCCGCCCACCCGTCCCTTTGTTTGGGTAATACCATGACAATCATATAATATATTGTACATTATGTTGTATTTTCTTCTTTTCAGAAATAAGTATACATGGGAAGGATGTTGATCCAGGGAGTAATCTGATTGCCAATTCTTGGAGTCAGGAAGGAATTTATTTTTCCCCTTGTGTTATATCACTGGGTTTTTTTTGTTTGCCTTCCTCTGGATCAAAATACTGTAGGTGAGGATACAGAATTGAGTATCTGTCTGGATTTGGCGTGGGCTGGACTTGATGGACGTATGTCTTTTCAACCTCATTTACGATGTAACTATGTCTGCCATGTGGTGGGCACTGCATGGCATGTGTTGCCTATGTCACGGCGGCTGTTGGGGGGGGGTAGGTGTTCGGTAACCTTGCCAGCGGGGGCTATATGGTGCAGATAAACCCTAAAGCCTTGTGGTGGCTGGGGTTAGCGAGTTGGCAGGGCTCATTTGTGCGTGATTCCCTGGGTCCAGTATCGCTTAACGACCGGGCCATCGGACGCCCGGCTTGGTGGGTCTTGCGGTCCATGGCTGGGGTGCCATCGGCCTTTACCCGGGGGGAGAGCACGCTGCAGGGTTGGGACTTACCAGGGTTTATTTGTGTAAATAAAGCCGTGGCCTTTGTACCTCCAGACCCTTTGTTGTGTATTTATTTATATGTGGGTTGGGGGAGGGAAGGGGAGCTTCCTCGCAGGGTCCAAGGTCATGTGGGAGAGAGGAAGCATAAGGGAAAGAATGTAAGGGGGAGAGTGTGTATGTATGTGCAAGTGAGAGTGAAGAATGTGTGTTTATAGACGAGAGAGGGAAAGAGTGATCATAAGGGAGAGAGTGTGGGGGCGGGGGAGAGTGTCAGGGGTAGGCACACGAGAGATGGAGGGTGAGGGGATGAGAGATGGGAGCGAGGAACGAGGGGGCGTGGGTCAGGGGGGCATGAGACGGTTAGGGGGGGGGGCGTGAGATGAGGAGTGAGGGTTGGGGCTTCACAGAGTTTCTCAATCGATTTCTGGGTTCCTTAACCAAAAAAAGGTTTGAAAACACTATGTTAAATACTGCAAGCGGCAATAGTCCATGAGAGCTACAGTACCCAGTACTCCGGTAGCAGAGGATCTGACGGGGAAGCATATTATGAAAACACGAGCATATTTCTGGATGTGACTCAAAATATCAATGTTTATGTGAGTGAGGAGCATATCAGCCAATAAAGACTAATAAGAAATGTAAATAAGAATGACCAAACTCTCTATGTGGGGATAGGAGTGATACAGGCACACGGAATTGCTCATCAAAAATCATTTATTATGCCAGGAAAAAACAAAGTTTCGCCTGCATATACTGTATCAGCCTTTGTCAATGTGAGGGCCTTCTTTCTGTGTCCATGATAACAGAAAAAGCAGCAGAGAGCCCTGACACAAACAGCAAAACTCCAAAGATTTTTGGCACAAGCTACGCAGTAACATAAAGTTGTGTGACTATTTAGCATTTTACGTTTGAAAAACTGCACAGATTTGGTTCAAACTGTGAAAGCTGTGCATCTTTTTTTAATATTCAAGCTGTCGTGATATTCTGAAGAGATTTAGTAATGCGTGCACAGAAGGATGTAATTGTAGTATCTCTCCGGGAAAAAAATAATAATGTTATAATAACATCATGATGAGGTAAAAATGGAGGGATGGAGGGCACAAATTGGGAACTAAAAGAAGGAAACTTTCATGAAACTGTTACATCTGTACAGAGATACATGCGGGTTCCCCTTTTTGTGCCTCATGGCTTTCAGAACCTCATAACCTCACATGTACATACACTGTAACTTATATCTGGATACTGTATTTGTAACAAATGACTTTCTTCTAATGATCGATGGTACCATTCACCAAACCTTCCCCCCATAGATACCCCCCCCCCCCCGCCCCAATTACCCTTTTCTTTTTTTCTGTTCCACTTGCCTGCAAACATTTCCATAAGAAAACGAAGTGAGGGGGAAAAAATTGAGGGCGCATTTATTTAAAATCTCCAATGCATTTGCATCTCCATCTTTGCTGATGATACTAAATTGTATAGGTAGTAGAATCAGAGCAGGGTGTAATTTCTCTCCAGAAGGACTTGGAGAGACTGGGAACTTGGGCAGGTAAATGGCAGATGAAGTTTAATACAGATAAATGTAAGGTTGTGCATTTGGTAAACAAGAATAAACAGGCGACATACAAATTAAATGGAGATAAATTGGGGAATCCTTGATGGAGAAGGATTTAGGAGTGCTTGTAGACCGCAGGATTAGCAATAGTGCCCAAAGTCATGCAGTAGCTGCAAAGGCAAACAATATCTTATATTGCATGAAACAGGTAATGGATGGCAGGGAAGTAAACATAATTATGCCCCTTTATAAAGCATTAGTAAGACCACACGTTGAATATGGAGTGCAATTTTGGGCACCACTCCTTAGAAAATACATTATGGAACTAGAGAGAGTGCAGAGAAGAGCCACCAAATTAATAAGGGGGAGGGACAATCTAACTTATGAGGAGAGGCTAGCTAAATTAGATTTATTTACATTAGAAAAGAGGCGTCTAAGAGGGGATATGATAACTATATACAAATATATTCGGGGCCAGTACAGGGAGCTTTCGAAAGAACTATTCATCCCAAGGGCAGTACAAAGGAGATGGGGTCATCCCTTTAGGTTGGAGGTAAGGAAATTTCACCAGAGACAAAGGAAAGGGTTCTTTACAGTAAGGGCAGTTAAAATGTGGAATTCATTACCTATGGAGACTGTGATGGCAGATGCAATCGATTTGTTCACAAAAAGGTTGGACATATTTTTAGAAAGGAAAGGTATACAGGGATACTGTATACCAAATAAGTAAACATGGGAAGAATGTTGATCCACCACTGGCTTAGACCCATACTTAAAGAAACAGCTCCAGTCAGTATTGGGTTTTACATGGGAACTATAGGTTACAATTCTGAAATACTTGAAGTTTCCTCTTTACTATGGATGTTGGCTCACAACAGTCTGTGCCAGTTAACGCTGGCTCAACCACCATTGACTACAGCTATTCCTTATAATGGGAGCCAGCTGGCAAAATTAAGTGTGTATTGTATATTATGTAGCATTCAATGCGATGCCTTTGGGCCAAAAACATTAAACATATTTTATATGATAAAAAAATTCATATTAGAAATAGAAGATACTGTAAATGGATACATGGCTGGCTGCCTCCACTTTATTAAAAAAATATGTTGCTAAGCGTGACTGTTATTCAAATGGCAGGCACATTTTATACAAGGAAGTACTTGTAATTCAAACACATACACAAATGTACACTTATACACACACACGAAATAATTGCAGCGAGCTATCAAATGTAGAAACTAAAATGCCAATGAATTAGTCATGCAAATGTTAAACACCATATGACTTAACGGCTTCTCTTTTCCCCCCCATTAGAGAAGCTGCACCTTATGGCGTTTCATATCCCTTCAGCAGAAGAATGCAGATACGATGAGGTTCATGCCACACTTGCAAAATAAAGCGTTTTTTAATTAATTATATAAGGAACGCCAAGAAAAGTCTGCAATGGAAAAGCCATGAGAATTAAGAACTGGACCGCGGCGTGATTGTGCTGAGCATGCTGAGGAATCTGTCCACAGACACAAGAAATCAAATGCTTGGCACTCCATGCACATTCAGAGATGCCAAACACTCTGTAGGATTTAGCATATGTGGAAGCAGAAGCCAGTTGCAGACTGTTCCCTATGAGAAGTATTTCCCATTATTAAACCTTTACAAACCACTCTTAGTTTGAAGGAAATCTTTTGCTGCTTTGTCTGATAATATTCCTAAAATATTCTTTAACTGGCAATCTTCAAATACTTTCGCCATTCTTTTATTCCAAAATTGATAGTTGAACTTGCCCTTTTTAATACCGGGTATAAAAAATGGTTATGGAAATCTCCTTATCACCCTAACCCATATATATGCTGCAGAAGCAGAAACTGCTCATGTAGAATAATCCGTGCTACAAGTACAGCATACTACCTGGTAAATTGCCAGAACAGAGATATGTTGTTTATGGTCAGCGCACACAGAGATAAAAACACAACATTCGCTTTTGCAAATAAAGATACAGTGTTTTGGGAAATGACAATAAAATATATAAGTGCGATGTACTCACACGGCCATGCTTGGGAGAGTGTACGTAAGCGGATGTGGACGCAGCCTGATGAAGCAGGGAGAGGAGAGAGCTGCAGATGCTGAGCAAGTCCTCAGCCATTCGCGATCCCGGTTGGCCATTTCGCAATCCCGGTTATAACGCTGTCTCATTATGTGGACCCTAAGTACCGCGTTATAACGGGGTTCAGCTGTATATATAATAAAAAATTAATATTTTTTTATTATTAAGCTCGGCTAACACGGTAAAGATATCTCTCTCTCTCTCTCTCTATCTATATATATAGATATATATATCTATATATATACGGAAATAGCCGTGTCAGTCCAGTTGCGATAGTGCAGAAAAAATGTGTACTTCAGTATAGGTGATACCTTTTTTATTTGGACTAACAATTTATGTCATAGGACAAGCTTCCGAGAGTTCTCCTCTCTTCCTCAGGTCAGCAATACTGGTTTACAAAGGAATCTATCGCTAAAACAGAGGTTAGGAAAGCAGAAAAAAACAGAGATGTAGAGAAGATGGGATGAGGAGGGAATGTTAGAAGGGTAATAAAACGGTGACAAGGAACAGCATGGAGAGGGAAGGGTTGCTGTTGGGGGGAGGTATGGATAAGAACATTGGCAGAAAGGCAGGCAGGATAATTACAAACAATTGTGATAATGTGTGAGAAACCCCATATCCGCATTAGGTCCTCTTGTTTTGGTGTCAAAGAGTCTTATCATTCTGAGTTCAAATGTTTTCCGTTCTCGGTGCGTTTAAACATTCCATTGAGGATTTGATCTCACAGGAGAACGATCGATCGGCAACTTAGCCAAAAACATATCATCGTGCGGATAATATCAATGCACTATTAAGGGGGGGGGGTGAAACTGGTGAAATTGGACTGCTGCTTTAAGATATGGAAGCACGTTCTGCAATGCTGTTGGTATCTGCTGGGACTTCTCTTCCAGGAATTTCATGATCATAGACGAGATCAAAGAAATGAATTGGTGATTTAATTTGTGATGTAATGAGAAAAGCATAAGGGGGCTGAATTATTGTTTTCAATTATGGTTTGCAGGAGAAGTTAATTATTGTTTAATGACTCACAATTCCATGTCATTAACTAACAGCACAGTTCTCTTCTCCATTTGATTTTATCGCAAATTATATTATAAACTGTCCTATTAAGATGAAGAACAAGAAGCCAAAGTTATAGTGAGAGAAACGGTAAAGTCATAGAACTATAATTGATTTCCTAACTTTCAATACAACTGCAGCAGACGAAGTTTCTTTACATTGGTTTGTTCAGCAATGTACCAGTAAACTGAAAATACAATTCCTCTTTGAATTAGCAGCTATTTAGTGGGGGGTTCTGATATGCTTATGTAGCCAGGTCTCCCCAGCACTCCAGCACCCCCCTCTCCTGACAGCCGATCGCGGGGGCCGCCGCGTCCAATGGCGGCTCCGTTCGGCGATGGCAGGGGAGAGGGCGGTCAGGTCCCGGCTCGGGGGTTGCCGGGGACGTGTGCGGCCGGTTGCCAAGGCCGCACGCGCGTCTCAGGGCTCCCGGAGCCGGGCGAATAGGGCTCCGCCATGTTGCGCCGGGTCGCGCATGCGCAGTGAGTCCCCGGCGGCCCGAGATAGTCGCGCATGCGCAGAAGATCGCGCGAGGGCAGGGAACAGTTGCGTGAGGGCAGGGAAAGCGCAGGAGAGTCGCGCGAGAGTAGGGACAGCTCAGGAAGGGTTGCGGCGGACATTAGGAGTTAGTGTAGGCAGAGGGGAGGAGCGCACGCGGCCCCAATGTTATTGTAAGGGCCTCGGGACTACAATTCCCATGAGGCTTAGGGCCAGGCACACCAGGTGGGACAGTGTGGCCAATGAGGGCCAAGAGTCTGAGAGGAATTGGATACATTTCGCGGGCAGAGAGCTGCGTGAGTCAGTTGGAGCCAGGGAGCGGTGAGGGAAGCAAGGGTGCGGGGAGTGAGTGCAGCTCCTGCATCCAGATAGGTACCCACACTCCAGGTAGGCCCCAACTCCCCACCAGGTTAGTGGGTAATTTATAAGGGACGGCCCTAGATAGGGAGGTCACCCTTAGGTGTGAAAGGTGCAGGTTTGGCAGTGCCACAGCGGGTAGTGCTGTGCGCACTGGCAAATAGGCACAGAGTGTGTGCAGT
The DNA here is from genome assembly GCA_036426205.1 of Ascaphus truei. Lineage (NCBI taxonomy): Eukaryota > Metazoa > Chordata > Amphibia > Anura > Ascaphidae > Ascaphus > Ascaphus truei. The sequence goes on along the minus strand of WSYH01000031.1, from coordinate 419,045 downwards.
GGATTATTGCTGCGGGTATCCAGGTGGCTGTGTACGATTGCCAGCTGTGTGTGTGTCGCTGCATGTGCTGGGCGCAGTGTGTGCAGCGTGTGTGGATGTCTGCAGGCTGACGGTGAGAGTGGTGTGTCTGCTGCAGGCTGTTAGTATCTAGGAGTAGCGAGTAGCTATATGTTAGGGAGGATTAGGGACTTGGGTAGCTAGGGGAGTGGGGCAGGGTATTACTCCACAGGCCCTAGGAGATTTCCCCCAAGCCACCCCAGGTTACGGTTCATCAGGGACAGGCCCTAGGTTAGGGTTCCTGTCACTTTAGGGTTAGTTAGGGATAGCGGCGGTTGCTGTTCCCGTGATTCGGTTGCTGTTACCGTGAGACGGTTGTGTTCCCGTGAAGCGGTGGGACCCTCGTTGGGGTTCCTGGAGAAGTACCTGGATAGGATCAGACGGATGCATCGCACGTCTGACCCTTTGAGAAGAGTGTTGCAGGCCCGAGCATCGGAGTGCTCGGAAGGTACCTCTGTATTATATGTGCACCAACAGGCCTATTAGTTCATAGTGACTGCGCAGTCACCCACGACCTCCGTAGGAGTACGGGACATTGGGTGGGGATTACCGGACACTGGGTGGGAACACCAGACATTGGGCAGAAGGTGATACGGTTATAGCATAAGGTTATGATGTTGTGTAATGTCTTATATGTGTGTTAGTAAAGTGTTTGTTCATTCAGTAAACCTGTTATCCATAATACTGGTGTATGTGGTTTCTGAGTGGGTTCCTATGTTAGGGTCATTCTACATTTCCATAGAATCCTACATAGGTGGAGGCGCTGAAAGAAGATACGTTCCAGAGGATTCACCCCAGGCTCTCACTAGCGGAGGCTCAGACCTCCTGTGAGCCTGCAGGTATACGCACCACACCGGTAACACCACATGTTCTACTCACCCACACTATATATGAGATTGGGTGGGGTGGAATACCCGTTACACTTACGTAATGCATATGTCACCCACATCACAGTACTGTATTTCAACTCAGCATAGCTAGAGTAGCTAGAATGAAGGAGAATGCACAATGTCAAATGTTACCTTTGTTAGGCGCAAACAAAGACCTTGTAAAAGCGGTACTAAAAGCAGCATTTCCGGACAATTATATTTTGAATATAGGTAGGAATCAAGGAGTTAACTCAGTTAATTTCAGCTCCGGGAACCCCTTGCTTCCCAAGATACAAACCGGAAAAAGCTCATTCTGGTTACTTCCTGGTTGTTAAATGTCCCGGGGGCACATGTGCCAAAAAGAAGCCATGACGGATGATGACACGGCTTCCTGGGCTCCTGTGCCGTGGGAGATTTGAGCTGCCATCTTGTGTGCTGGTTGGCGCTGATACTGGCATGAGATACAAATGTAAATATCTCGGGAAGTAAGGGGTCCCCAGAGTTGAAACTAATGAGGTTCAGCTCCGAAGACCTCTTGCTTCCAACCTACAGTATCTAAAAAAAAATGTGAAAACACACCAATAAGTTACATAATAACAACTGTATTTTGAAACAGCCACCTAGAGTAGCTAGAATAAATGATAAAGCTCAATATAACTGTAACAGTGTTTCCCCCAACTGGTGGGAGATTTACCCATTACTGGTCATGTGGTGCATGATAACAGGAGGGCTGAGTCGTCCGCCAGTGGTAGTGAGGACAAAGGACTAGGCTTCTGGGGTTTATACCCTACATATTTCTTTAGCAGTGCAGCGCCTCCATCTGCCGTAGGCTCCAGGAACTGAAGGTGATCTCCCACGGTAGACCTATTACCTCTCCCCACAGTAAGGTCACGCACCAGGCAAGAGGTATAACAACAGGAACGGTTTATTGTCTCTTCTGTACAGAACAGTTACTTGGCAGGCTTCTGCCCAATGCAGTCGCACAGCTTCCACTGAAGGATGGTCCCTGGACCGTCAATACAGGCAAGGGCACCCGCAGCCATCTTAGCTCTTCCCTGCCTCCCTAGCAGAGGCAGAAGTATGGTCCACACTCACTCTCCCCCGGAGTGAAGAGGACTGGAGAAGGCCCAATACTCAGCTTCTCCAATGTGTGACCTGCATTCCTCAAGTGGGGAAAGGCCCTTCCGAATTTGGGGAGGTACTGCCCTTAAGTACTGCCAGGAGGAGGGCACCAGGTCTGGCTCATGATTGGTCATGCCCAATCCTGATGTCACCGCCGCCCGCTGTCACTCAAGTGCAGCTCCTCTTGAGGGGGAAACCCTCATATCAACTACTGGCAACCTGATTGTACCAGGGTTACTGTCAGCCCAAGGGCAGAATAGTAGCCAACAGGTGACCTGGCTACATGTATGTATGTATGTATGTCTTTATTTATATAGCGCCATTAGTGTACATAGTGCTTCACAAACATTTTATCTTGGAATGTAAATGGAGTTGTAAAACAGGTAATCAAGAGGGCCAATATAGAATGTAATCCGAACTTGAAACACTTCCTCCTAAGCACATTTAATTCTAAATTCGGATTATCTTGTGATTCCTGTTTTACTATCAGTAATTATAATCTATTTCATTAAACGCTCAATATAAATATACTATATTAATACTAGTTAACTTTATTCCTTTTTCTCAGTTATAACTATTGCACGTTAACCCATGAGAAAAACATTTAGGGCCATCAAAATCAATGCTGTGCAAATCCCCCAATGCCTATACCACTGCGCAGTGTAAGAGGTTGTCTTGTGTTAGCCTATCAACGTGGTGACGTAACAACCTCAACGCATTTAACTTTTCTTTGTTTTCAATGAGTGTTAATTGTTCGAGAGCCAATGGTACATACATTTTTGTGAGACATGTTGTAACAACCCCCTAATAAAGTAAGTTGTGCATACGAAACACGTCAAAGTAGTTACATCTCCACGTTGATATGCTAACATGAGGTGCGCAATGTCACCAGTGACTGCTACTACCTCAGCACTCCACACGAGCACAAGGAGCAGAGCCATAGGGTTTGATTACTGTTTTCTTTTGCTATTCCCATTAACCTTTTATTGACTGTTGTGGACTCCTGGTGCTTTTTTGCAAGCTGCTTTTTTGCAAGCTGTGTTCAGCCTTTACTGTACTATTGCACACAGTTTCTTGTGGTACTTGAACTACTGGCATTGACTTTAGTGGATTCTTGCTGCCCTGCTATTAGCTGTATTTAGCCTACACTGTATGTTTGCTATCTATTTTCAGGGGTGTCTGATTTGACCAATTATAGGGGAAGGGAGGCTTAGGGAAGTACCTCTGGGACCTTTTGGACCAGGGGGAATGGGCCAGATGAAGATGTAGTCCCTCGAAACGTCGCCCCCCTAGCATACTTTCCGTTCTCCGTTTTTTGTGTATATTCTTGTGTTTTCTGTTTTTTTCCTTTTCCTTCCCCCCCCCCCCCCCACCCCTCACTTTGTAACATGCCCATTTGTGATACTGCTTTCTGCAAACACATTTGATTTATTTCTGGTTTGTTTTATTATTAAACTAGCTGATATACCCAGCGTTGCCCGGGATTGAATGGTCCCGCTCCCCCTCTCTCTCCACTCACCCCTATCTCCACTCACTCCCTATCTCGTCATTGCCCTCTCCTGTGCTGGTGGAGTTAGTGACTGGGTGAGTGACTGGGGCGGGCGAGGTGACTGGGGCGGGCGAGTGACTGGATTCTGGCGAGGGCCAGAGAAGGCGGGGATGAGGTGCCGGGTGACGGTGAAGGGAGGGGGGAGGGGAGATATCGGGGAGGGGGGCGAGAGGACGGACGAGCGGCAAGGGCCGGGGGGGCGATGGCGAGGACGGGAATGGGGAAGGACGACCGTGGGAAGGAGGCGGGGGTGATGTCGGAGAAATTGTAGGACAGGGGGGGGTGAATGATCGGAGATGGTATGGGCAGGCGCACGGGGGGCTCTGGGGGGAGGGGAGGGGGGCGACGAGGCTCTGTTTGCAGAGAGGGACCGGGGGGGGGTGAGAATAGGGGAGATTGGGAAGTGGGGGGGAAGGAGAGGAAGGGGGGGGGCGGGCGAGGGGACAGGGGGGGGGGGAGGGAGAAGGAATAGGGGGGGACTTGGGGGTTGTGGGCGAGGTGAATGGGGAGGGTGGGATGAGGGGAAGGGGGAGCGTGAGGGACGCGTGGAGGGGTATGGGGTGGGAGATGGGACCTGGGAGGGATGAGTGGATGGACGCGGGTGAGAGTGAAGGAAGTGGGGGTCGAGAGTGGACTGGGGGTGCTCGCGAGTGACTGGGGGGGGCGGGCGGCGATGTGATGGGGGGGGGGTGGCGGAGAGGGGACTGGGGGGGGCGGGCGAATGACAAGGGCGGGCGTGCGAGTGACTGGGGCGGGCGAGGGACAGTTGACTGGGGGTGGGTGAGTGATGGCGGGGGGGGAAGGGGGCGGGTGAGGTGAGTGAGTGGACTGTAGTGGGCGGGCGAGTGACTGGGGTGGGCGAGCGACTGGGGCGGGCAGGCGGGCGAGCGACTGGGGCGGGCGAGTGACTGGGGCGGGCGAGCGAGTGACTGGGTGGGTGAGTGAGTTAGTGACTGGGTGGGTGAGTGAGTTAGTGACTGGGTGGGTAGGTGAGTGAGTTAGTGACTGGGTGGGTGGGTGAGTGAGTTAGTGACTGGGTGGGTGGGTGAGTGAGTGACTGGGTGGGTGGGCGAGTTAGTGACTTGGTGGGTGAGTGAGTGACTGGGTGGGTGAGTGAGTTAGTGACTGGGTGGGTGTTAGTGACTGGGTGGGTGGGTGAGTGAGTTAGTGACTGGGTGGGTGAGTGACTTGAGTGACTGGGTGGGTGAGTTAGTGAGTGAGTTAGTGAGTGGGTGGGTGAGTTAATGATTGGGTGGGTGAGTGAGTCATTGGGTGACATTCTCCCCCCCCCCATACTGCAGGCGGCGGCCTGAAGCTAGAGGGCAGCCCGGCATCACCGCCGCACTCCCATACCTCACGTGGCAGCGGCATGCAAATAGCTAGCGTCCCGGCATCCCCCACACCTCAGGCGGCATGAAGATAGCGGGCGGGCATCCCCCCCACCTCACGCAGAGAGGAACCTTGGGGAGGTGGCAGGGTGTGTAGGAGGCACAGGGAGAGGGGGGGGTGGGCCACCGGCCGCCCCAGGGGACAGTCAGTCCACCGGCCGCCCCAGGAGACAGTCAGTCCCGCTGCGGCCGCCACTACTCTGCTCCCCCCACCATCATGTTAAGGGCGCGGCGAGGTTGAAGTGCGCGCCAACGTAATGGTGCTCAGCGTCGACCATGAGGGAGGCGGTAGGAGGGTGCAGTGACGGCTAACAGGAGGGTAAGTGTGCAGTTTCATGCGGGCCTGAGGGCAGTAAGGAGGCGGTAGAGGGTGGTGCGGCTGTGGCGCCCCTGAGGTCTGTGAGGTGCTGGGAGCAGCAGCAGCAGCTCAACCCCCCTCCCGCCCATGCAGAGGGATGGTAGCGGGGAGGTGATGAAGGGGGGGTGGAGCCGGCGGGAGGTGAGCTTTGGGTGATGTCGGGGGGGGGGGGGATCCAGCGGGCCAGGCTGCGGGGTGAGGAGAAGAAGAGGAGAGTGGACGGGTGGTTGTGCTTGTCTCCCACCCCCCCTAGCTAAGCAAGCCAGCCAAGAGAGGCAACGGTCGTGCGTGATAGCAGTCGGAGATGCGACTGCTTCGAGTGGTGGTGTGAGGGACAGGTGATGCGGGGGCCGGTGGCGGTGTATGTGAGGCGGCGGTGAGAGGGGCTGATGGTGTGGTTCGAGGGGGGGTGGTAATGCGGGTGTGAGGCGGCGGTGAGAGGGGCTGATGGTGCGGTTCGAGGGGGGGTGGTAATGCGGGTGTGGGCCGGCGGTGTGAGGGACTGATCCGGCGGGGGTGCGGATGGAGGTTGCGACCCGGGTGTGGCTGGTGGGTTTCAGCGGCAGATGCCGGGTGTGAGGTGCGGCTGGGGGGTTGCAGGGGCGCTCGGTGAGGAGGAGAATCTGCGGCTGCACTGCGCTCAGAGGGGCACGCGGTGTAGCCGTGGCGGGCGGGACACAAGGGGGGGGGGCGAGGTAGACCAGCCAATGAGAGCCATGCGGGATGGGACACAGGGGGGGGGGGGAGGGAGCCAATGAGAGCCGTGGGAGGGCGGCTGGCCCACGGGCCGACGGACCAATAGGATTGCCCCTAGACACGGACATACAATGGTTTCAAAAATATATAGATAGATGTATTTTCTGCATTACAACTGTTTTCATCATTTAGCTATTAGACAGTGAGTGCTGGTACTTACGTAGATTTGTTAGTACTATACAGGGGAATAAGGGTTCCCTTTTGTTCCGTGCACCCTGCAATTGCATAAATTTAACACTATCAGAGTGCTGTCTATCGTCCCCTTTTACCCATACATTTTTGTGAGACATGTTGTAACAACCCCCTGATAAAGTATGTTGTGCATACGAAGCACGTCAAAGTAGTTACATCACCACGTTGATATGCTAACATGAGGTGCGCAATGTCACCAGTGACTGCTACTGCCCCGGGGTATCCAAGCATTTTCGAAGACTCCGTTTGAGAAGGACCGCTTGCCATAGCTGTGTGGAGCATCTTCTGGAGAACGGATATGGCAAGAAGAAAACTACAATCGAATTTACCAACACTATTGTATTTGTGCGAGATTACTTTCTTTCCTTTTGTATAGTATGTGACATTGTTATATTATCTGCTATCGCATTGCAAACAGCAATTAAACTAGATTAGGAATACCATCTGAGCAGAAAATGCTGGTGCCTCATTAATCCAATATATTGTAAGTGAACTTTGTCTTGAAATATAAATGCTAATTATAATGCAAGTTGCATTACACATTCAGCTGTTAACAGAAAGTATCTACTGTAGATGAAAATAAATCTCCGTAAACCTAGGGCAAGAGATATTTGCTAATAAGCTGTGTAAAAACATAAGCCATGTCATTACTTTTACACCGCACTTTTATAAAAATAAAAAAAGCTATAAAACTTTGGTACATAACAGTCAAATGCAAATGTGGAAGAACAAATACAAGCCTTTGGAATTGGTGCAACCTCTGGTGCTACGGCTACACATCAGATTTATTTATTATAAGTCATCAAAGCACTATGGTTTATGCAGTACTAGGGTATATATTTTTAAAAAAAGGATATGATATTTTCTGTCTTTATAATCAACATACCATAAACTGTTTAAAGGTAATATAACTTCTTAAATTACCAACTTTTCAGAGGTGTGTTTAAGAATCCATGTAACCTGCCGGATGCTCACATACAAAGCTTTAGATTGTTGTTTTCACAACAGTATATGCAAAGTAAAAAAACAAATACAGCCATAACAGTAGATAAGACATAGTAACAAAAAGGAATCCTAATAGAACTAGTTCATATATTAAGTATCAACAAATTAATAGAGTAACAATATAAATGAGCAGCAGAATAGCTCACACGCCAATGATTACTGAGAAATTGCAATCAATAAGAACAACCATATACATACCACCATTGTATCATACTGGACGACACCAATTGCATTATGTTCCTCAATAGTTAGTTTAATCCGGATCTACCTGACAGTGGCAAGCAAAATGGACATCTATTTTGCAAAAATAAGTAGCAAAGTTGCTCATGGGTAGTGATCATTGGGACAGAGATCACAAACAATACTGTAGGTACAGTATTCCTCTACCAATCTGGTCTTCAGTAGTTCATGAAGCGGGGATCAACGAGTCAATCACATGAGAGAAATGGATTACTTGTAAGATTATACAGTATAATGATTCATAAAAACCTAAATGATGAGTGTTTGGGTGTAGTATGAATACATCTGAATGGCAATGATCTTTAATGTGTCACCCTGTTGCCCCCTCCCTACTGCCCCCCTCCCCCATTGAATTCCATGTTCAACATATTCAATTAATGTTAACCTTAAACTACTTTCATTTCGAAAAACAACTTTTATTTGCAATTACCAGGCATTGCAATAGTGTTAAACATGGTCCCAGCAAATGCCAATTTATATATTCACTCTTGTGAAACCAAACATATACAGTATTAAATAAACTCCAAATGCACAGGCTATATGGCACCAGATTTATTGTTGACATGTTTCTCATTTAGAAGGGGACCCCAAAACTCCCTACAGTAGTTGGAAGTCATGGGGGGGAAACACCTAATTAACAGAGGATATAGCAGCAGAGAGCATGCATTGTATCAGCAAGTTGGATCGTTCCACTCTTCTAGGGTATCGCATAGCAACGGTTTCTAAAGCTGACAGATTTACAACAGCCTCCTCTCTAATCAGCAAAGCAGTAAAAAAAAAACATTGGTCAATACTTGTTACAGACAACACACTACCTACAGTATGGTCTTGCAGAATAAACCACTGCACAGTTAGCAATTTGAGAGACTTCCTTGTACTGTATGTACTGATCATGCAGTCTGCTACCATCCCCTTCAAACACAGCTGCCAGTTGCAAAACCTGTATGCTACCAATGCTCCAGTTGCACTACTTGCAGGAGTCTTATGGTTTAAACACCCACTTTCTGGTCACCTGACCTGAATAAGATTTTGACTCACATGTACATAACCTGCATGTGTGGCTTGTCCCATGTGAGTAAGATGGACTGCAAGTTCCAGGAAAGGATGGTCGGACACTGTTACGCAATTCAAACAGCTTGAATTTATTATTATTATTATTTAATTGCAAAGCGACCCCATACCATGATGAAGTGGTTACCACTCCAAAACAGGGTCGGCGTTAGGCTTAGGCCCAAGGTGCCACGCTGCCAGCGGGCCCCCCCTCCCTCTCCCCTTCCCTCTCCCCCTCCCTCTCCCCTTCCCTCTCCCCCTCCCTCTCCCTCTCCCCCTCCCCCTGTAAGAAAAAAAAAGAGAGACTTAACTAGACGAGCAGCCCTCTTCTGGCAGTGTCGTGGCGGCACGATGTCACAGCGTCATGTGACACCACGTTGCCATGGCAATGCGTATCACAGAATCATATGATGTTGCCATTGCAATGCCACGTCATATGACGCAGTGATGTCACGTTGCCACACTGCAGGAGGCAGCCCGCTGCAGAGAAGGTAAGAGGACACACATGCACACACGCTACCCGGACACCCCCACACCTACCTCTCAGCCGGTCCAGAGGCCCCGCGTTCCCTCCTCTTCCTCCTCCTGTCGGTGCCAGGATCCAACTCCCAACCGGAGGGGGGAGCTGGAGGAGGGGGGGATAGGGGAGCTGCGCTCCCTTCCCCAGCTCCCCTCTCTGGTCAGGTGAAAGTTTGATCCCGGCACCGACAGGAGAGAGAGGAGGGAGAGGAGGCAGAGGAGGCAGAGGAGGCAGAGGAGAGAGAGGATGGAGCGCGGGGCCCCGCAGGGGATATATAAATATGATATATTCTCACCACAGGATTTAAATGAAACCACTCTTTGTGGTGCTTCCCTGGACATAGTACTGAAATGGGAGGCATTACTATTGATGAACCACAGACAGGAATACTGTACTGATAGCTCTGATATCTCCAGACTACAGATCCTATTGGGCCACGAACAACTATCAGGTCATTACACCCCTTCCGTCTACCAGTTGCCCCTGTGGATTATAACTTGCGAGGACTCATTAAACTGTGCTGATTATTTATGATCTCCAAATGACCACTCATCCGTGAGCAACATTGCTACTTATTTTTGCAACATTGCCTCTATATTTCCATTTTGCTCACCACTGGCCATTAAACTGCAATTGGGGTATGCCAGTATGGTACAATGCCAAGTCTTATAAGGTTCTTCATTGTGACTTCCCAGTGATCATTTGTTTGTGAGCTATTCCATTCCATTCATATTGTTACTTTATATGTTGATACGTAATATTTGAACTAAGTCCTATTATGCTTAGTTTCTGCTACTGTCTTGTTTACAATTGATACCAGTTTCTGTTATGGCTTTGTGTTGCACATTGTTGTTTTCACTATCTAAGGCTTTTTCTGTTACAATCCGGCTGATTATCAAGCAACCCAGGCAGTGTTTTTTATGTACTACAAACAAACACAAACGAAGCCCAGTGCTACATCCAATGGCAAAAATACACAGTGAAATACCTATACATCTCTTGAATAAAAGGGTAATTTAGTTTAACACTTTGGCCAAAGCATTGTAAGCCTGTGAGCCCCTCCAAGGCATGACCATAATTCACAGGTCCTAACACGGATTAAAATTGTTAATAACCTATACAATACTAGGAAGAAATATATACACATACACACACACAAAATACATAGTTACAGACAATCATCCGTAAACATAAAGCAGAGTAATGGTGTTGCCTGGGAGATTTTTAGCAATAATATTCTATCTGTCACAGCATGTAATCCTTTCTATACTGTTCCTATTTGAAATGTTTGTTATGCAGATCAGAGTGGCAGTCAATCTGTTCTCCACCACAACAGTTTTATTGCCTCCTCTAATGTAGGTCACTACTAATAAATAACAGAGTGCATTCCAGCTGTTAGAAATGATGTATCATGTGTCCTATAAACAACAGCTTATTTATGTTGTGTGTGAAGTCAGCAGTTGGTATATGCAAGGTTTGTGCTAGTTAGTGGTCTGACTGACAAAAAAACTCAGACAAATAAGGATTTTGTCAAATATCCTGCAGGAAAATCTGAATGAATTTAGTTACCAAGGCTGTGTGTAAGCAAGGAATATGGTATACTGTACTTAGAATTTCATGCAATGGTCAAAGGTGGCGATGTTTCAAAGTCTCCCACCTGCAAATCTGGGGCGAAACAAAAGCAAAAGAACTGCATCTGATTGATTGATCGATTGATGGCCGTTGGTGGTCTCATTAGCATAGGTTTAACAGCATGTTAAGTTACTGTAGCTCTGCCTTATCTTAGCTTTAAGAGAGAGTACAATATGACCCTGTCTCTGTCTCTCTCTGTCTCTCTCTGTCTGTCTCTGTCTGTCTGTCTGTCTGTCTGTCTGTCTCTGTCTGTCTGTCTGTCTGTCTGTCTCTGTCTGTCTCTGTCTGTCTCTGTCTGTCTCTGTCTGTCTCTGTCTGTCTCTGTCTGTCTGTCTCTGTCTCTGTCTGTCTGTCTGTCTGTCTGTCTGTCTCTGTCTGTCTGTCTGTCTGTCTGTCTCTGTCTGTCTGTCTCTGTCTGTCTGTCTCTGTCTGTCTGTCTCTGTCTGTCTGTCTCTGTCTGTCTGTCTGTCTCTGTCTGTCTGTCTGTCTCTGTCTGTCTGTCTGTCTCTGTCTGTCTGTCTGTCTCTGTCTGTCTGTCTGTCTGTCTCTGTCTGTCTGTCTCTGTCTGTCTGCATCTGTCTCTCTCTCTGTCCGTCTCTCTCTGTCCGTCTCTCTCTGTCCGTCTCTCTCTGTCCGTCTCTCTCTGTCCGTCTCTCTCTGTCCGTCTCTCTCTGTCCGTCTCTCTCTGTCCGTCTCTGTCTCTCTCTGTCTCTTTGTCTCGCTGTCTCTGTCTGTGTCTCCCTCTCTCACCCATTTTCCAGTATCTAGAGGAAGGTAACGCCACCTTTAGGTATGGCCTAAGTATTTGACTGAGCCAGTGATTGAGCCACCTGTGCTGAAGCTGGTATATCCTTAAAACCTGCCCTATTGGGGGGTCTTGAGGACTGGAGTTGAGCACCTATCATTAATTCTCTGTGTTAACTATGTGTATAGGTGTATAGCTGTTACAGGGAAAACTTCTTTTGCATATCTTCATCCGTTATAGCTAACACAAGGGCCCGTGAAGGCTGAAAACAGCACTTAAGGCCATGATTACAGTGGCGAGCCATGAGCAAAAGGCCGTACCTCTATGAGGCAAGCCATAAAAATAAAAATAAAAATAGACCGCAGGCACGATTCTTGGCCAGACAAACAAATTTGGGTTTGTCGTGCGACGACAAGGTCAAGTGCACGGTTCAGCCAATGAGGGTGAACCGCTCATGTGACATCATGGCCACGCCTCTAACACGCCTCCCCGTCACCTCAAACCTCAGTGCAGGTTTCGTGCGAGCGACAGGCACACGTGACGTCACGCACTCCGTCGTGCGCGCAGCCACTATAAACGCGGCCTAACACTGCATTAGTGAGCGCATTAACCTAAGTAATGGCCATGTTAAGTCAATAGCGAAGCTTTGTGGATCTGGGTCTAAGTGGATTTTAAGTCAGATTCACAGCAAAGCCTTTTTTACATCATTTGTATTTCTTCAAGTGTGTGAGTGTTTGTATGTGTCCACATGTAAACAAAAAATACACTGTGTACTGTAGTTGCATTATCCCATGGTAGGAATTTCCGTGAACCAGGTGAAACTTGCCTCTTTTTTTTGCGACAAAATTTCAAAGTACATAAAACAAAATTCATTGAACATTGAAAGTCCATGTGCAGGTCACATGACCCTAAATTCAGGTCACATGACCCTTTATATAAACTGCCAGTTTTGCAACATTCTGGTGAAAATGTTGACATTTCCAAAAAAAAATCTGTCAGATTTGCAAAGATTTTGAAAAATGTAAAATACAATTTTGAAAGCTTTGTGAAGCACATTCCCACATCTCTATCCAACAGGCTCTATGGAAAGCAGCAGCGCCTTTGCCAGGAGGTGGGGGGGGAGGGAGATGGGACAACTGTCCCGGGCCTGGTGGCCAGTTGGAAGATGCTGGAATTTGCATCCCGATGGAAGGGGTCTGGAAGATGTTTCCCGAGCTGCTGGCTGGCCTTCCCCTCACACCCCACTCCCACGTGTGCTGCTCGGCACTGGAAGTTGGGCTCAACTTTTACATCCCCCCACACAGGATCGGCATGGCACCAGAAACCCCCCCCTCCTCCCCCCCCAAGGCAAAATAATATGTGTGTGTAGAGGAGGGTGGTATTGAGTGTGAGGAAGAGGGTGGTATTGAGCGTGAGGAGGGGGATGATATTGAGTATGAGGTGGGAGGGTGGTATTGAGGGTGGGGTATTGAGTGGGAGGGGGTATTGAGCGTGAGGACGGGAGGGGGGTATTGAGTGGGAGGGGGGTATTGAGTGTGAATACGGGAGGGGGAATGGTGTTGCAGAAGAAGAGGGGGGAAGTGTTGGGGGATTTGAGTGAGATGGGGGAGAGGATTTGAGAGAGAGAGTAGGATTTGAGAGGGACTGGGATTTAGTGTGAGAGGAGGAGGTGGGAGAGTGAATGAGGGAAGGGAAGAGGGGGTGTAAGAAAGGGAAAGGGAGAGATGAAGGGGGAGAGGGGTGAGTGAGTGAGCAAGAAATGGTGGACGAGTGATTAAGTAAGAAAGGAAGGGGAGGGGTGTAATAGAGGTAGGGGGAGAGGTGGGGTGTAAGAGAGGGGGGAGTGAGAGAGGAGGAGGAAGAGGAGAGAGAGGGGAGTGAGAGACAGAGGGGGGTAGAAATACATGGGGGGAGTCAGAGGATGATGGGGGAGTGTGAGAAGGGGGAGATAAATAGAGAGGGATGAGAAAACGAGGAGGTGCGTGAGAGGGGAGAGTATAAGAAAAAGTAAGAGGGCTCACAAGGTCAGCCACATGGTGGGGGCCCCCTGTGGAATGTCTAGTCCTGGACCCCATGAAAGCTGCTGACAGACCGTCCAAAGAGACTTCCTTCCTACAGCAGAATTTCCCTACCAAAGACTATGTGCTCTTCTATGGGTGTATGTTAAAAAAAATCAGTTCTGTAGTATTAGATAATACTAACTTTATTAAAAAATATATATTATTCAACTCTTAATGCCATTTTTATTCGTTTTAAAGCATCCTCTGATTTCTATAGCATGTTAGCCCACCTCCCCAGCACTGCAAGATCTTTGCAACACTTTCCTGTTTGTGATCATTTGTTGCCAATATTCCCAGCAGTTTGAGCTGCAAACTGTAACAATAGATAATGTTACCTAAGTAATATAAGGATACATTGTAGTTGTTGAGTTAGGCTGCGCTTATAGGGCCTTGCGACGGTGACGCGATGTCGCTCCAAAACAAATACATTAACTCCGTCGCAAGCGCTTATAGTAAGCGCGACGGAGCGAAGGAGCATCCAAAAATTTTGAAGCAGGGAAAATTAGATTTTTTTAGAAAGTCGCCACATGTAACTGTCTCTAAACCAATCAAATTGTTCGGCCTGCCCCTTTTAGTGAAGTCACTGGCGTTGTCGCCAGCGACGTCACTAAAAATAAAACTACAACTTTCACCAGTGGCCGTCGCCAGCACTATAAGCGCGGCCTTACACTGACTAAATCAGCCATTATGTTATATAAACAAGTAGGCAGCACTCTAAATAAAGAATGAAAATCATAAAGTACAGGGTGCAAACGAAACGAAGTGGGCCCAAACAACCCCAATGAAGATCATAAAAAAAAAAAAAGCTTCAGCACACACTGATTAATAGAGAAAACGAAAGAGTCACGGAATTAGCCAAAATGTAATAGCGGTCATAATAGAGCAATAGGTATCACAAAATATGGACATGCTTAACGACTATTAATACAGAATATATAGTTCTTAAAAAGGACAAGAGCAGGGGGGAGAGACACAGGGAAGGGAAGGGGAGTGGGGGAAAAAACACTAAAGGAAAAACTGCAAACAAATAAACATATAAAAAAGACAATGGGGGAGGGTAAGAGGGGCAACGTTTCGGGATGACGACCCCTTCCTCAGGCCGTTCCCTTGGGGCCAACGGAACCACAAGGTACTTCCCTTAACCCTAACCCCCCACAGGACACAAAGAAGCCAAATAAGAATAAGCTCAGAATCAAGCCCTGGTCAAAAGTTGACAGTATATGCAAGAGTGTATTCAAACTCAACCCGTCCTTTCAGTGGGATAATCAGGCTTCTGTCCTCTGTTTCTCTCATCAAATTTGAACACAAGTCTTAATGTTTTCTTTTACATTTACACACATTAGCCATGTATTTTTCTCACTTTAAAGCAGCAAAATCGTATGTTTTTTTTAAATTTATTTTTAAATAAATCAGTTCTGTAGTATTAGATAATATTTACGGCATTTAAAAAATTAATATTATTCAACTGTTAATGCTATTTTTAATGAGTTTTAAGACATCCTTTGATTTCTATAGCAGATTTTAGCCCACCTCCCAAGCAGCACAAGATCTTTGCAACACTTTCCTGTTTGTGATCATTTGTTGCCAAATTTCCCAGCAGTTTGAGCTGCAAACTGTAACAATAGATAATGTTACCTTAGTAATATCCTGATACATTGTAGCTGCTGAGTTACACTGATTGAAGGATTCACTGAAATGAAAGGCAGCCATTATGTTAGTCACACAATCAGGATTTTGACAGATGCATAACCGGAGAACCTAACGATTGCCAGCTTAGGTAAGAATGTAGAATTATACATTGCCACATGCTTTACATATAAACATAAGAAAAAAAATAGTGGGAAATGTAGTACTGCTGCTTTAACACTGTAGATCAGATGTTTTCTATGGGTGAGGCTGCTTTCCAAAGAGAGAAAGACACAACTTCTACTAGTTCCTGTCTGCCAGTATTTAAATTTGCTGATGTCTGTTTTACAGCGACGGTACCTTACTACCTATAACAGAATACTTTTAAGTACCTACAATTAAATGAATGCGTAAACCAGCAAAGTACAGTACAAAGCGGAAGGAGGAAGTATAAACAATAGTACGCCAAAAAACAACCATTAAAAACAGAAACAAACTAAAAGAAAAAAAACGCCTATAACAGAAGCACAAATGATGACGGCAGCATTAGTATAACAGTGCGAAGATGTTTGCATTGATTTTCCATCTTACTTTCAGGGTACTGTATATTCATTTTCCCAGTGAAGCTGTTGCCACGTGTGATTTATTTGGACTTCCCTAGAAAGTGCTGGCATGAAACTTAACTGATGTTTGTTGCAATTATTCCAGAGCAACGTAATAAACCCCCATAAAATTCAACAAAAATACCGCAGGAAACCTTGATTTCCTATTGGGCTGTGGGCAAAGGGTTTGCCACAATGTATTGCGAATTCTACAACAATCTCAGGAAAGCAGGAATAACATCATAAATGTAGCACTAACTGTTTCCTTAATTCGTTCTTTGAAAACCGAGAATAACTTGTGGAAAGAAAAATGTGATTTCCTTGTGTTGTTTTATCGGCCCTAGATTAAGGTGATAATAATGTTACGTATAAACCTTTAAGGGTGCACGGATCCCTTTGTTAGATTATACTGTACAATCAATAAAATGTTAAGATTCACTCAATAAGGCTATGGAGAATCACGTTTTCTCTAGAAACAACACACATTTTAGAAACCCTAAGCAGATAAAAAAAAATAGTATATGAAATTAGATTTAACATTAGAAAGTAAGACTTACTGTACATTTCCATAGTTGTTCTGTAAATGGGGTGAAGACATTTTCTGTGCCGCATGTTGCAATGTTGCAAGTATGATAAGAGTGACAAAAGCAGAGGATGGACAAAGTACACGGGTTCAGAGTGTACAGTATTTACAGTTGTTAGCAGATTAGAGTAGCATTAAGTAGGAATGTGGAAAAGGTTACAGAGAGAGAACCCGGATAAACTTGAAAAAGTGTCTAACAAAGAGGCGTAAACAGTATTGCTAGCTTAGCTTCCTGTCCTCGAAACACTGAAGTCAGTCCATGTTTTCTAACTAATCCCACTGCATTCTGGGCTTAATTGGCCATTATCTCCACAGAAGTCTAAGGCCTGGAAAATTAGAATTCATAATGGCAAGGAGCCAGGCTGGCAATACTATAAGACCTCTATAAAAGTGCTGGTAAATTGTCAAGACACGCTAAAGAAAAGATTACATAAAAGGACCAGCACATCATCAATTATAGCTCAATGGAAATTTGCGGTAGACGAGTAATATTGAGTATAACTTTTATTGAGCCAGAGAGCAATGTGTCTGATGAAAACAATGTGTCTGATAAAAAGTTGAAGTAACACATTTGTAGGACTAATTGCAATAATCCATTGACAGTACTTAGTATTTGATAATAGGCCAGTTTGAAAGTATAAGACACTGTGCTACATTTCTGCTCCAATACACAAATATATTGTATGCTGCAAGAAATTATTATTATATATATATATATATATATATATATATATATATATATGTATTTCTTTAAAATTACAGGATTGTTGTTCCTTATATTTTGTGTTCAGAGTCTACATTATTAATGAAAAATTGTAGAGCAGAAAATGACACAGCCTGCAGTGCCAGTTTTGCAACGTAACATTAGTTGGATAAAGAATCACTGCGTAGTCGGTGTTTCTCCTGGCTTTTTAGTGCAGTTCATGAATCTTGGTGATAATCCATTACAATGGGTAAAAAACCCCAAAATCTTTAAATGTGATCGTTTCTATAACCTGCGTTCTGTCGCTAATTTACCAAACAATGTCTAATTATACCAAAAACATGCTCACAGCTAACAGGGTTAACAGTGAGGTTATATCACAACCAGCAAAAGCCACATTTCTAATCTATTAAACTGTGGCTGCTGGAACCCTAAGAAAAAGAAGAAACAAAAATAATCCTTTATAATTAATCCCAAATCGTTTCTCTGGTGATGACAGTTCGATAGCGTCAACTAGGAAATTTACCCACACAAATGTGTTAACAAATGAAAGCACATGCCCAATGGCTATGCTAGAGATATAAATAAAACAATAATTACAAAATATTGCTGAAACAAATGTTGTTCTAGTTTGACCTACTAAAGCCATCTATTTGCTGTTGTCAGAACGTCTGTGTTATTAATCAGCTTCTCCCATCTGTCTTTTTAGGCTGCAGCTTGGCTGTTGGTTCATGCAATTTGTGCCTAATAAGGCAGAGCATCTTTTCTTTCTAAATAGGTACTTGACTATTTCTGCCTTTTAATTTTGACAACACTATAATACTTCACTTGGTCATACTATTTACTTTTTTTTTGTCTACTGGGAATGTTTCAATTGTATACTACAATAAATAATGCAGCTTTAAATTTAAAAAAAATGCTATGCATGAAACAGTTAACCACTTCCAGTCAGTGTTCTAGTCCTATTCTAAGAATTTCCTAAAAAAGGTGCCAGTGTGAAAAATTGCTCCCCTATGATATTTTCAGAATGGAAGGATTTTCCCCACAAACTAAGCTGCGATAAAATGCAACCCGGTGATATTTTACAACAGGCAGAGGTGTGAGAAAATGCTACTGGACCTGGGTGATTGTTATACCCTCTCCGACATCTTCTGGCCCTTTAACTTCGAGTCCTGGGTAGGTAGTGAAGTCTCATAGGCAGAGCTGTAAGGAAATGCTACCTGTGAGAATGTCCAACCTGGTCAAATAACTCCTTGGACCTCACATGCCGACCTGGTACACAGTACTGGTCCACAGTAGGAAAATGTCACAGGCAGTGATGTTTAGAGGCAGATCCATGAAAAAATGCTGCCTTTGAGAATACTAGTGTCTCCCGATGCCTTAAATTCCTGGCCGGTCCAGGGTTAGGAAAATGACACAGGCAATCTAATGGTCCAGGGTAGGAAACACATATACGCAATGATGTCTAATAGGCAGAGCTGTGTGAAACTTGTTCCTGTGAGTTCACTAGACTATACCTGCTCCAGCATCCTTGACTTGCCCAAGGTAGGAAAATGTCACTGGTGATAATGTCTAACAAGCTGACCCATGAGAAATTGCTGTGTGTGAGAATGACATTCTAAGAACTGATATTCCTGGCTGGTATAAAATGTCACACATGGTGATGTCTGACAAGCAGAGTTCTGAGAATATGCTACCTGTGAGAATCCCATACTTGGTCCAGCATCTCTCTGGATTTTAGGTCCCACCCAGCACACATAGGGGCATATTCTAGTAGCCTGAATAACCCACTTATCGAGGCCTTTTCAGCCAAAATGCGTACTGCTATTCAGAAAGCCTCGATAAGTGGGCAATAAAGGCATGAATCGCCAATTTTTGTTGCCGTCCAAAACACATTGCTGGGTGAGCAATGATAAGCCACTTATCGGTAGGTTTTGAAACTCGTGCAATTCTAGTAGCCTCGATTAGCTTATCGAGGTTAATCATGGCTCTAGAATGGCGATTTTCTCCCAAAATCCTCACGCCAAGAAAAGTTGGCGTGAAGCTGGGGAGAAGGCGCTAAGAAGGCGACAAGAGAGGACTTCGAAGAAAAAAAATGCTTTTTTCATGCATCGGATTGATGCCCGGGAGTCTCCGGAGCGGATACCCATTAATATCAGCACCCGGCATGAATCAGATGCATGAAAAATGCATTTACAGGCAACTTCATTACCTTAGTGGCTAACCGCTAAGTTAATGAAGGGATTAACTACCAGTGCCCGGTTTATTGTGGGTAGCGGGGGTGGGTGAAGGTGGTATTTGGCCCTTGGTGGGTGGGGGCTTGCGGGTGGAGTTAACCCCTTCATTACCTTAGCGGTTAACATCGCTAAGGTAATGATGGGGTTAACCCCTCCCGCTACACCCCGGAAGGCCTAAAAATCCATCCTTGGGGCAACTACCCCCTTCACCCAATCCCACTACCCACAATAAACAAAAATATACACAACAGCCCCACTACCCAACTCCTCTAACCCCAACAACCCCCCCCCCAATGCATACAGAACAATAATTGACAAAATTACTATTAACCAGATATGGATAATAGTGCATTTGCCCATTCTAAAACCAAAACATTAGTCAGCCAGCATAAATAAAGTAGAAAGATGTCTTCCGGAGCGTTGTCTCAAGTATATTCGTTTTAGTCCAAAATAAAAATAAGAGAAGATAGCAATGTATCAATACAGGTTAATTAACCCTTAAAGTTCACACATTTGAATTCATGCACTTACAATTTTGCATAGCTTGTGTTGTAATTATTTTCCTATCCGGAGTGTCAGAGGTTAAACTAGACAGGCTGGGTCTCCAATACATATAAAGTTGCAATGGAAATAGAAGAGAGAAAAGATTATGGCACAATAAATGTATTACAAAAGACTAGATTAAAAACAATATTGCACTTACAGCCAGTATAATCAAAAACCGAGTTTTTGGATAGCTTCACAGCGTGTGGTAGTAACTCTTTGCTTTGATGGTAATGTTGCTCACATAATGTAGAGTCCACTGTAACCTTCCGCTGTGCCCGTCATCTCCGTTTTCCTTGAGGGGGGACACTGCACCTCTCCTACTCCCATGTACCTTGAGCACGGTCAGGGGTGCCAGTAGGAGATATTACAGCAGCAGTGTCTCATTCACACTCGTATTCGCATACAAATAACTGCAGCAGCCATCTCTGATGAAGCATTGGCGAAACATGTTAGATTACACGTTGTAGGGAGCCACTGTAGCTCCCTATAATGTGTGACGTGTGGTGAGGATTCCCCTCTGCTGAAGCTTTTGGCTGCTGGCCCTGCATTTTCTTAAATGGGCTCATGTGGCTGTATGCTAATGGTGGAGGTTTTTTGTTTCCTTTTTCACCCACCATAACTTAAAATGTATATGGTAAACCTACCCAGCCTAGAAATTTTGCAAAGCAAGTATAAACCAACCTCACACTGATGATACCCATAAAGGTTGAAACATGTCTGTGAGTGGTTTGACTTGACTTGCTTTGCTAGTCCCATGCTGTGCTTAAAAGCTGTGAGAACAGCGATGCATTTGCTTAAATGGGCTCCATGTGAATGGATACTCCAGGCAAAAGGTGACACATTGTGTGCTCATTTGCATGTAATTTCCCAGAATCCCTTGCTGCAGTGGGAGCACTGTATGCTAGGTGATAATGGTTGAAAGGCAGGGTTGCAGACCTGTCTAAGACATGTGAATGTGCTCACAAGTGATATTTTTTATTATATAATTATTATTATATATTATATGTAACGGTTTTCTTAGCCCACCCAATCTCACATTGGCCCCTGTGGTCTACTGGCCCCATTACATGTCTGTATGTCGTGTGGTGCACCTGCTGGCTTACAGGACTCCTGAGTCTCCCACTGGGTTGGTATGGGGATATCAGCAGGACAGGCATCTGAGGTAGTGTGATCTGAGTCTTACTCACATACGATGCAGCGCCTCCACCCCATCAGGATCTCTGCGGCTGCAGGGAGAAGTGTCTGATGGGGACCTCCTTCTGGGTGCCTCCTTCTGTGTAATAACTTCACTCTCACACAGCAAGGGTCTTGTGAAACTGGGCATCTTTATTGCACGTTCAGGCAGACTGCCCCTCATAGCGGTCGTTCTAGCCGCTCATTTTGGTGAAGTGCATCTCTCTCGGAAAGGTCCTTCTCTCTCAATAGAGTGGGATCACCTCTCCCCTAAGGGAGATCACCATCTGTGTCAGGTCCCCGATCACAGTGTGGAAGCACTTGGTACTTAAATCTGACAGCCTTGAACTTGAAACCCAGACTGTTCACTCAGTCATAACTGAACCTCTAACTTTAGGCAGTGCTGTGTCTTATATAGACTCAGAAAACAGCCACACCTCTTGTGTCACTAACAGTGGACACAGAGCATGTTACCACTCCCCTTGTGTACATATGACACCTCACCAGGGTATGAGGGCAAACCTCCATGATTGTTGCTGGCAACCCTGCATACTTACCAGGTTTACTGCTAGCATGAGAAGGAGCTGTATACCATTTTTATACGTGGCTACATATATATATATATATGTAAAACACAAAATAGGTGCCGCAGTCAAATCACTCCAATATGGTTTAATTGTTAGGATAACCAGTAATCAGAGTAAATAGTTACCCTCTGGTGGTGCTACCGAACCACAAGAATTATATGGTAAAACAAGGAAAAGAAGGGTCAAAAAGGTGCACTCAAACAATCTATATTGAAAAAATAGAAAAAATGTACTTTATTAGCAATGAGTAATAAAAAGAACACATTTTTTCTTTGACGGCCGTTTCGCCAAAAAGGCTTCTTCCGGGAGCGTATAGTGACAGCTTCCATGACTCCTCTTTAAAGGCTCCATTTTCGCGCCAAAAATCACCCCGCGGCAGGCAGCCAATGGGAAAATCTAAAAGAGTAAATACACGTCATCTGTTGCCATGTTAGAGCAGGGAAGACTTTTAGAGGCAATCTTACTTAAAGAGACAGTCATGGAGAGACCATGTGAATGTGTTCTTTTTATTACTCATTACTCATTGCTAATAAAGTAAATTTTTTCTATTTTTTCAATATAGATTGTTTGAGTGCACCTTTTTGACCTTCTTTTCCTTTTTTACTATATATATATTATATATATATATATATTATATATATATAATATATATATCGTTTTTTGGCAAATCTAAAACCTAGAATGTAAGAACCAAAACACTGAGTTAAGTGCACATCTCATATTTCTACTGCCCTATTCGTAAGTACATTTAACTGTAGATAGCACAGACTAATCTACTTAATAACACATGGGATTTAATCTAACAAATGTCTCTGTGTTGAAGAAATTTGCTTAATCAAAATGTCAAGTTTACACTGGAAAAACATGGGTGACAGCTTCTTTACTGTGGTCAAGGTGACCCGTAGTCAAATTGTATAAGTCTCTTGACTCTTGATGTAATCTTTTCTTGCAGAATATATTTGATCAACATACATTAATCAAGCATAGCTAAATGGTTGGTAGATGTACAGCTCCTCATTATTTGCTGAACAGTCAAACTGTCCTGTCTTGGCAAGGCAAAGTCCCTAAAGGATGATAAAAGCCTCGTCGACCAACAGAAGCAAGCATAGACACATTTTACACACTAACTACCTATAAGCTCTATTAGCATTTTGTTTCTGTACTCTCAAGACCTACACAATAATTAATTGAGTCTTTTGAACTGCGGATCTGTGAATTTATCATAAAAACAATAAATATGACAGAAATCTATCTAGAGGGGGAGAGGGGTGGGAGGGAGAGTGGATGAGGGGGAGAGTGGATGAGGGGGGAGGGGATGAGGGGGAGAGTGGATGAGGGGGAGAGTGGATGAGGGGATGAGGTGGAGAGTGGATGAGGGGACATTTAACGCTAGAATTACAACTGAATACTTTTGTAACTAATTTCAATCAAACATGTTTCAGGGATTATGCCACCAATATGATTTATAATAATCGTACAGCACATCAAATAATTAACTATTCTGGGTATGTGTCAGGCTTCATATGCAAAGTTTTCATACTGTAATGTTGACTTGAATAATTTGCTCCAGCTAAGATATTTTGATTTATTTGATATTAAAAAAATGGAAATACAGCGCAAACATTGCTGCTCTGTTGTCTTGTGAGTTTATGCTGTTCACCTCATACCAACATTCCATAACTGTATACAGGCCGTCTTAACGACATTATAGGCCCCCGCCAAAAGCTGCACTGTGCCCTGCCAACCTCTCACTACAAGTCGTCATTTTTCTCTCTTCTCCCGAGTTAGCGGGAGATTGGAATGTTGAGGGGGGTGATCAGAAAATTAGTGTTCAATTCTGGTCGTGCACAGATTAGCATGGGACCCCTATGCTCGTGGGGCCCTCGGCAACGCCCACGTGCCCTCTTAATGCGGACTGATTGGATCATGTAAGCGGCACTGACTGTAACCACCTGAGGAAGTAGAGCAAATAGAGCAATGTACTAATGGTTGATGATTGGAATCCCATCTACAAATGACACAATGCATCAATTTATTGACAAAAGATACATTGTAGGTAGGCCCATTGAAATGCACGTTTATCATAGGCAATGTATTCCAGTCTCATTAATTAAATGGCTATTGCACGAAAGGTTTAAACTTGCATTAGCAGATACCTGTGTTTAACTGCAACTATACTTATCTTTCTATTATTATATTAATAAAGCATAAAGGATTCCAATAAGTGCGCAAATTTAAGTCAAGGATGATCAAAGTGCAACCATGTGTATCTAGTTATGCATGTCTTATTGCAAAGCAGTCAATGGTATGAATGGTAAAAATATGATAATAATACTGGCTTCTCATGGTCACTAATCGGATCATGCATTGGTATAATTTGCAAATTAAATCAACATCTCAATTCTGCCCAACATTCGAAACGGATGCACGTGATGTACTGTATGGGTAATACTGATAGCCATTACTATCTATAATTGCCAGGATCCATTTACTAAGTCTACAAACTTGCAGATCTGGGGCAAAAGAATTTCACCACATTTATCATAAGAAAAAATCATTTCTAATGCAGTTTTGCAGATGTTCTGAAATTATGTACGAAAAGTTTGTAGAAGCCTTAGAGAACGCACAGAAACATTCGAAAGTATCAAAGCAGCTCAGAAGGACTGTTGTAAAAAGTGGATTTCTTTAGATTGATAAAAAAAACAGCACTGTGATGATTGAAACCTTTGTGTCCCATTAATCTGTATCATTATTTAGTTTTTCTGGCTTTTATGTTGGAGAGATCAAACTATAATCCATTAAATATTTACACAAAATACCCATCACTGAGCACTTGTTTTCTGTTGTTTGACATTCTAGATTATAATATTCTTTGGGTTTCCAGGAAAAAGAAGAAACAGTAAATTGTTTGTTGATTCAGTAAAAAAAAAAAAATATAAGATTCTGTGAGATATACCTATTGGTAAAATATCTGCTTAAGGGATCATACAATTCAGCCTTTTAATGTGATTAAGGTCAACGTGAGAACGCAGAACTCTACTTGGGACTCTGTGTGAAGCTTCATTACAATCAGCGCATATAATTCATCACCTGGTTGTGATCAAAATGCCATAATGACTGATTACCTGATGAAGGCTGTCTGTGTCCTGAAACATTCTAAACTACTGCATGTTCTCGTATCCACTCCTTGTAAATAAGCTTCAGGCTGTATGACCTTATCTGATGCCTCTACACAGGGCTCTTCAACCAGTTCTCCATGGGTTCAGATACAAAACATTTGGAATAGAAGGGCCCAAGCACTTAAGTGTAATGTAGATGCATTTACAAACTTGATATTTCAACATTTTGCAAGCATGTATAATATCTGTACCATATACTCTTATTCACGTGACCTAATGTAGATTGACTTGTATTGTGAAAAAATCACTTTGCCGCTTGCCTATTTTCATGTAGTTGCTGGGCAGCTAGGAGTCCAAGAGATACATGGCAGGCTGCATTGGCCCATTGGCCACCAGATGTAGAGTCCTGCTATACTGAATGATCACATGGTAGAAGTAAGCACCTGGGGAATTTTTTATTTTCTTGACTTGGTATGATATCCTTATTTTTGAGTATTAATGTGACATAGAGTTCAGAGATACGAGTTATGAATCTCCAACCGAAAACCCCTTCCTCTTAGGTTAATGATGAAATCTCGGATCAGAACATAACATAGTGTTCTGAAATCACTTGGCCTCTGGTTCAAATTATGGTTTTAATAAAAAGTGTAATAAGTCTACTTATCGTATGAGTGTTTGTGATTTAACCAAAAATCAGCACAATAATGGATTGACAAACAATAGTTCTGCATTTCCATTTTTTTGTCATATTACAGGGACGACCATAACATTTCTTTGATATTAACTTTTTATAATGCATTTCATTTTTGTTTTACTTTGTCTTTTTTATTTCCAATGAATGAGGATACAGAAAATAAAAAAGGGGTGGCGTTTTATGGTTCAGAAATTAAAAGGAGGTTGAAGTTGCGTGGTGTTTGGGGGCCATTCATATCAATTCAATTACAACCATCGTTCGTACCAATTCCCATTATTATTGATAACATAAAAGACAGTCCAAAGTGTATTTGTATTGCGGGGAATATGAGATTAATTTGCATTTTTCTATAGATTATTTTGTACCATTCTATTGAGCATGCTACCATTGATTGGCTCAATCGACAGGTCAAAAATCTGTTGATTAATTGGAAGACTTTTGTCCATAGACCGGAGAGGATAGGCCCATTCCACTATTGTGCACCATTGTGCCTCTCTGGCACACCCGCAGAAACACCTAGGAAATATCTGCTGGTATATATTTGTTAAGTTTTATCAGGGTCATAGGACAAAATTGTAAGGGGTAAGTGGCCCCAATTAACCAGTGCTACAGAGCATATTACCCACAGTAATTGTAAGTAAATGTTTTTTAACTGCGTTTTAAACCGGATCACTTGGTGTGGTATTGCATGCTTGAGGCTATATGCATTGAACCCCCCTAGATGGCCCAAGGTATAACAGAGGTATACAGAGTTGTAAGTAGGAGTGTGTTTGGACCCCCCCTTGACCTCTGCAATTTCCTGAATTGAATAATCTTGTATGCTGGGGGTGGCCTCATTTAAGCAGCAGGTTCTACTCACATGCGGTGGAACGCCGGGTTCTGTTGCTCCATGGCTGACAAGGGATGGCAGAGAAGGTGTACCTGTTCCAGTTTGGAAGGGGTGTTTCAGCACGCGGCCACCAGAGCGAAAAAACCTAGCAACTGCTGGACTGTGCTGTGAAGTGTCCTTTTAAAGCATGGTTAAAAAGAGGGGGGAAAAGGATGCCCCTCACCTCTAACGCGTTTCACCAAGCATGGGCTTTTTCAAAGAGGAAAACCCATGCTTGGGTGAAACGCATTAGAGGTGCAGGGGCATCCTTTTCCCCCTCTTTTAACCAGCTTTAATAGGACACTTCACAGCACATCCAGCAGTTGCTACGTTTTTTCTGCCTCGTGGTGCCCGCTGAAACACCCCTTCCAAACTGGAACAGGTACACCTTATCAGGGGTCATAAACCATCAGTAGAGTACCCTAACTGTTTTCTTTTATTGCCGAATTTATGAATACAGAGACAACAGAGCTCCAGCTTCATCATTCCAGTCAAGGGTCTCCCACTGTCTAGTGTAATGTAGGTCTTCATCTCAGCTGGGAGGGGTGATCATTTGATAGTGTCGAGATTAGACTCTTACATAGTGGTGATGAAGAAAAATGTTATATCTATGGCGCTAAGCCTGAATCAAAATATATACAACCAGATAGAAGTGGATGTCCTTGGGGCTCTCCTCACGAAGACGGTCAATCATGTAAAGATATAAAAACAAACATAGTGTAATACAATAAACCTCCTAAAGAACAAACTACTAACACATATAGACAACGAAGGCTACAAACAGATGATAATGAGCAATAAAAACATTTATAGACAATTCAATTAATGAATAATAAACACTAAAAGGTAATATGTGCACACCAACACTGGCTAAGCTGCCGCTTACCAGACTCTGATGGTAATATCAGTGGATAATTCAGAGAGTATCCCCTCTCGTGATGGTAATGTCAGCTCCCAAACCTCAAGCGATCCCACGGACACAGGAGCTTCCAACGGGTTTCTCTCCTTCCCCTTCTCATTGCTCAGGTCTCGCTGGGCAGCACGCCGGACCGCGTGTAGCCGAACAGGTCGTCACCCGTGCGCAATGACAACGTGGACGCTGGCAAATCACAGCAGCGTCCGTGGGCAGATGAATACAGGCAAGGTCTGCATGCAGCTGGAAGCTGTAATTGTCTGTAGCTGAAAGTCCAGGAGCTGTTAGGATGTAGAGGGTACTCTGAAACGTCGGTGGTGCACAAGTGATCCGCCCTACGCGTTTCGGAAGACTGCGCTTCCTTCCTCAGGGGCAAAAATAGTGGTGATGACATACATATTGTTTCAAAGTTTGGATTACTGTCGGTCGTGTTTTTTGGGAGTTGTGATAAGTATAAAGTATTTAAATTGTAGGTAATGGAATAGCTCAGTGTTAGGGATCTGAATTATTTCTTTGAATTGCATAAAGGATTAAGCAGGTCGCTAACTCTGGTAAACTCCTTTTTCTTCCACCACGTGAAATTACTCCCATCGCAGCCTGGTTTGCATAGGGGTTTATGGAAGTGGGGCATCGTGTTTGAGTCCAAGGTTGTTATATTTATTTTTAGCTTGACTTTGTCCCATAGTAGTAGTGATTGCTGCATGTGGGGTAGTAATATTTTCCATGTGTCCTTAATATTTCTGGGGAGCCATAATAAGTAGCCTATTTGGTGAGGTTTGGCAAACTAATTCTTGAAGTCAATCAACCTAGGCCTCGTTCTGAATTTAATTTGAAAAGGATATTAGAGCTAATTCTAGGCTTCTTTTTGTTCCATCTAAACTGCATAATGTGAGTCCTCCACACCCTTTAGCTTAATGGGTATTGGGAGAGTACTGAAAGGTATAGTATCATGGGGAGCAGTGTTATTTTGACTGCTGCTATCCTCCATAGCCATGAAATCGAGTAATGGGACCAAGGTCTTTTTCAACGTCTTAAAACTGTGAGGGAAATTTGCCTGGTATAGTGTGCTATAATCTCTAGTTATTTTTACCCCCAGGTATGTCAGCTTCTTCTTCTATGCAAAGGCAAAGTTTAGTGAGATAAACTTAACTGCTTAATTGGGTAAGGTTACTGTAAGACATGTGTGCAGAGGTTCATATAATGGAGATCGATTAGGGTTAAATTATATCTTGGCTTTATTGAGCCTGTTCCTTTATCCAGGCCAAACAACAAAATAACAAACCCCTATCCCTTTGTAAGGGCTAACTTACTTCCCCAGACCCTATCTGCAGGACTGGAGGGATATTCCCATTAGCAGCCTATCACCCCAAAGTCTCAGGAAGTACCTTAAGCAGGTGGCCCTCCATGTCTGTCTCTGGCAGGTTCCTGGGTCCTCTGTGTCCAGGAAATATACAGTAGGTGTCTGGGTGTCTTGATCTCAGCACAGTCTTTGTGCTCAAGACAATGTCTGTGTGCAGGCTTCTCTGCTCTCCTTCTGTCCAAATGTGAGCTAATGAATATCTCTCCTGTGTACCATATGAGGCTTTTTACAGAGGTCTCATTAGTCGAGGTGGAGACTAGTTAATTGAGTGACTGCAATTAACTATCTCTCAGCTGGATTCCCAGAGCTCTGAGGCTGCTTTATTTAAACAAGGATAGGTCCCTGTTACAGGTACATTAAGTGATTCCGACTTGTTTTTGCTTACTTTGAAGCCGAGATGCATCCAAATTGACTTAATGTGTTAATGGACATTTCCGTTTTAGGTAATACCTTTTTTATTTGGACTAACAATAAAAAATGTATCACCTAATACTGAAGAACTAATTTATTCTGCACTAGCGCAACTGGATTTACACAGCTTTTCTGCTTAATGCTTAATGTGTTAAGTAGATTAGGTAAGAAGGACATCATACATTTAGTTAGTGTCAGTAGGATGTGGTCCGTGAATAACCTTAATTTATATTCTTGGGAGCCAATCTTTAATCCAGTAATGTTTGGGTAATTATATATGCTTATGGCCAGGGGCTCAATCGCTAGGGCAAATAGGAGAGGGGAGAGAGGGCAACCCTGTCTGGTCCCGTATTGAATTGGTAGGGAATGTGAATTGTGTACTGAGTTACGTATCAGGGTACTTGGTGACCTATAGAGGAATCTGATCCAGTTAATACATTTCCCTTTAATCCCATATGCCTGGAGGGTGGTGAATAAGTACGTCCAGTCGACCCTGGCAAATGCTTTTTCTATGCTAAGCGATAGAAGCATGGTTGGTGTTTTAGTTATGTTAGCTATGTAAATAAGGTCTGTAACGCTATGAATGTTATCAGGTTGTTGGGATAAAGCCTACTTGGCCTGGGTGAATTAGGTTTGATAGAAAGTTGTTGCGTCTAGTTGCGAGGATTTGGGCTAATAGTTATACATCTGTATTTACAGTATAAGAGAGCTAGGCCAGTCATTTTTACAGTCTGTTGGGTCTTTCCCTGGTTTATGGATTAAGGATATTGAAGCTATGAGCATTTCCTTGCGTATTTCTCTGCTATTCAGGAAGATATTAAAGAACTTGGTCATGTGTGCTCTAAGGGTCACGGCAAACCTCTTATAGTATAGCCCTGAAAAGCCACCTGGTTCTGAGGCTTTTGTGGGCTTAATGGATTTTATTGTGTTTTTGACCTTTTCCCTTGTTATTGGCTGATTTGTTTTCTATTTGTGGGTGGCTCAGTTGTGGAAAATTGCAGGATCTTAAGAAGTCTCTCATGTTTTTTTGTGTACTTTGATCTTTCTTTATTTTTTGCCCATCGTTGCGAGTTTTGTAATAGTTATCAAATTCATTGATTATTTGTTCTATTCCATGTGACAATTCACCTGTATGTGTCTTGATAGCATGTACGGTATGTGTGTATAACTTTTTAATGAGCTTTATCGCAAGTATGGAGTAGGTTTATTCCCTTTTTGATAAAACAGTTGACCTGCCCATCTAAGGGATTTTTTCTGCTTGATCTACTAATAATAGGTTTAGCTCATTTCTGACTGCTCTAATTTCATTATAAAGGTCGGCGGATTCTAGTTAAGAGAGTTGAGTTGAACTATTTGTCCCCCAAATAACAACCTTATGTGTGTTCCATAGTGGGGTTTATGAGATTTCTTTGGGTGTATTGTTAATGTAATAACTTTCTATTTCCTGACGCATCTCATCCACTACCCCTGGAATGGTTAGTTGGGAGTTATTGAGTCATCGCTGCTACTCCTGACGAAGCCGTCTGCTAGAACGGCGAAACGCGTTGAGCGTGACCTACTAATCAAGAGGGAGAGAGTGCCTGGGATCCCGTAGCTGTTTTCCTACCGGCGGCGCAACCGGAAGTGACGTGACGGCCCCAAGACCGGAAGTGACGAGACGGCTCCAGGCTGTAGTGTACCGTGGCGGTTTGCTGGCACAGAGACGCTGTGATGTGGTCTTGAGATCACCACCGTCAATGCTGTTTTCCCATTGGGATCCTGTAAGCCTCCACTTTTATCATTTTGGATAAACTGTGTTTTTACTGGATACTGCACGTGTGCATCTCTTTTCTTAAGATTATCTCCTCCGTATTGTTCCTGCTGTGATACCCTATTAGGCATTGGCCTTAGTCTGTGGTGCCCGGTTGGGAGCTCCTTCTAACATATTATGCTACAGGTTGCACTATGTTTGTCTTTTTTTCTTTTTAAAGGTATCAACGCTCCCCTGGTTTTTCTTACCTGGAGTGGTTAAGTAAGCAGTACTTAGGGCAAGGAGGCGGGATCCTAGCTTCCTCTTTCATCTGGGATCTACTGGAGCAAAATCACATTTTCCTGGTTCCTGATTCCTGGTATCCGGATCCTGAGAGATGGCTGCACAACGCGGAGGAAGAAAAACTCCGTCAGAGGGCACAGCAGAGATGATGGCGGTCGCGGTAAGCATCGGCGACGCATGGATGAAGGAGCTACCGGAGGAAGCACTGCGGCATTGTCCTGGTTGGATGCTGGCTCGTGCTTGGTAGTGACGGAGGGATCGCCAAGCGGAGAGGCAGCAGCGGAGAGGAATAACGGAAGGTAGAAATAGGGGAATTTTATTTTGTGGTTTTTCAAACCACCACAGATCGGGCGGATTTTGGTTCGGTGGATTTCTCCGGGTTGGGTTTGGGATGGGTGCGGATTACAGAATCCGTTGGCAGATTGTTGTTTTAGTGATCCTCCGGCAGATGGCTGATTCCACCAGGGTAGTAGGCTGGCGAAGGATCAGCTGATTAGTGCGGATTCAAGCCGCAGGCGGATTTTGGGGACATTGTACAGGACTTGTGCGGATTCTGGCATTGGAGTGTGGACATTGACAGGGGCACAGATTTTGGGGTAAAATTCACACGGATTCAGCAAACAGGAGACAGATTTGTCAGAGGAAACTCTCGCGGGTGGATATGGGCGGCGGATTCCTAGTAAAATGCACGCGAATCGGATGCAAGAACGGATTTTGGGGTTGAAATTCACGTGGGTTGGGTTACTGGGGCGGATTCTGGGTAAAATCTGTGCGAATTTAACACAATGGTGGATTTTGAGGGTAAATCAGGGCAGATCATATGCAAGCGCAGATTCTGCGAAAAATCCACACACGGATTTCAGGAAAATCCGCTCGAATAGAGACTTGATCAAATGCGTCAACGAATTTCGCACCACAGAACGGATTGTGGAAAAAAGGTTAGTAAAATTAATTTTAATGCTTTTACCCATTTTTAGTAGGATGGCAGAGGCCTGGAGGTGTCAGGACCTGGACTGGAGAGCGGTAGGGAGCGGGGCGTCTAGAAGTGGACAGGATTAGTTTTAGGGTGCTTACACAGGGTGGGTATAGTGGATCTGGGGTGGGTGGTTAGGCCTCCCGGGTGGGTAGCGGGGGAGTGTGGGTCAACCTCTTACTTACTAGAGCGGTTTATGAACCGCTAAGGTGATTAAGGGGTTAGGGGCTATTAGATTGTTTCATGTATTCTTTCTGGCAATGGAGGATATGGTCCTGCAGAATGCTAATGAGGATGCCCTTCATGATGGCAGGGGTAAGTAGAAAAGTTTATTTATTTTATATATGCTGGCTAATGTTTGATTTAATAATGGGCAAATTAGCTATTATCCATATCTGGATAATAGTTATTTTTCCCATTACTGTACTGTATGTGTTGGGGGGGGGGGGTGTATGTATTGCTGTATGTATTGCAATGTTTTCCACATTTATTTTTGCAACAGGATTGGTACTGCAGGCCAGCGGGGACCCGCGGGGACCACCCAAGGACCCCCAGACACCCATGGGGACTACCTGAGGACCCCCGGACACCCACGAGGACCACATTGGACACCGACGGGGACCACCTGAGGTCCCCCAGACACCCATGGGAACTACCTGAGGACCCCCGGACACCCACGGGGACCACACGTGGGGACCACCCGAGGGCTCCCAAACACCCATGGGGACCACCCGAGGGCCCATAGACACCTGTGGGGACCACCCAAGGGCCCACAGACATCCGCAGGGACCACCTGGAGGGCCAAGGACACCCGCTGGGACCACCCGGGAACCCCCGCCGGCTTCTGGTATCAATCCTGTATATAAAAAAATAAAAAATGTTTTTATGTGGGGGCACAGGTGGTGGATGGGTTGTTTATTGGTGGTTAGTACATATTTACACACTTCACTCACCCCCTCTGCCCCCAATAAAGATGCTGTTGTTCTTTAACCCCATTATTGCCTTAGCGGTTAGCCGCTAAGGTAATGAAGTTGCCTGTAAATGCCTTTTTATTGCATGGGATTCATGCCTGCGGCCTCCGGTGCTGATATTAATGGGTATCAGCTCCGGAGACTCCCGGCATCAATCCGATGCAGGAAAAAAAATGTATTTTCTAAGTTCCCTCTCGCCGCTTCTTGGCAGCTTCTCATCACCTTCCTGACAACTTTTCCTGGCGGGACAATTTTGAGAGGAAATCTCTATTCTAGAGCCGCGATTAGCCTCGATAAGGGCTTTTATCGCCGACTTATCTGGGCTTACTGAATCGCTGTAGGCCTTTTTGGTGAAAAGGCCTCGATAAGTGGCTTATCGGCGCTTACTGCAAAGGCCCCATAAACTATCACCTGGGGTTTTAGTTGAATATACTTAAAGTTAAATATTAATAAACATTACATAGATGATTCCCAAGAGTCATCTACTTAAGAGTCAAAGAATTGCTCTATCAAACGACTCCTGAGTTAGCTGTTTAAAGAAAAGATTTCTACTTTCTTTAAATTTTAATTAGTTGTTGGCATGATTGGAACATTAATCATTTATTCAACTGATTCATGCTGGCTGCTGAATTTGCTAGCCTTATTTCATGCACGCAAAATATAACAACAATATTTCATCTTTTTGTACCATTATAACTATTATTTTTTATTAACATCAGCAAATATATTTCACTATAGAATTGTGAAGTATAAAGATTAAAAACTAATAGTGCAGATACGGGCACTAAACTCAAATTCAAGTAAATAGGAGTTTTCTGGCCATCCTACGCCAATCGGCAATACCGCCATTTATTTAATCTTTCCCAGAGTGAATAAAGCTAGTGAGTGACACATAATGAAGTCAGTTCCAAAATGCGGGGAAACAGTTTCAGGCGAGGAGAATCTTACTTGTGCAGCCAACACAACATGGACAAACAAATTCCTCAAAGTGCAGGTCTCCTCTAGGACAGAGGTACAAAGTACAGCTCTACTCACAAGCTCACAATGCAATTCTTCATTTATTGTAACAGCCAAGAAAAGAGGAAAAAACTAAGTTTCAGGTCCCCTATGGACCTTTCACAAGAAAGGTCCATAGGGGACCTGAAACATTGTTTCTCCTTTGTTCTTGGCTGATATAATAAATGAAGAATTGCATTGTGAGCTTGTGAGTAGAGCTCTACTTTGTACATAAAGTCAAGCATAATAAAATGTACACCCTTAAATGTTCACATTTATTGGTTTATAAAATTAGTAATTTAGAATCAAATGGAAACAAGAGAATTAATGGGATGGAATGTAGTTGAGATGATGTCCAAACATTTCTTTCTTAACTTGTAGATATTAGCTAACTAATATTTGTTATACCATGGTCAGATACACTGTAGATGAAGAGCAGTAGGGCAGGGATGGGAAATCTTTCTCCCCTACGCCCCCGTGCCGGCTCTCCCCCCTGCTCGCCCTCCCCCCCCTCCTTACCTTGGCGCCGTCGTTCTGACATCACAACGTCGTGTTGCCAGGGCGACGTGTCGCCAGAAGCCACCTGAGCCAAGTTAAGGGACCTCACAGAGGCCCTCACTGCTCACCCAGCATTTAATTTAAATGCCTTCGGGAAGATCGCGGGGCCTCTGTAAGCGCCGCCCCCCCCCCCCCCCCAGAAAATCTTGGATCCCCCAGTTTGTGCACCCTGCAGTTGGGTACTCTCTGTGGGGTTGACTATTAGTTATGGAGCTTGAGGGAGGGAAGTGCTGGCTCTAACCAAAAAGTATCTGAGGCGGTTATTGATTTAGGTGCCTTTGAGTTACTGCATTTGAATGGGCGTTAACTCCCATTCAAGTCAATGGCAGTTAATGCTTGTTCAGGTGTCTTAACCCACAACAGATCTTCGTGAATCTGCCCCGTAGATCCACAGATCTGTAGGTAGATCTGCCCAGGAATCAGACTAGATTTGATTGACCAGGCTATCAAAATAACAGGTGGACTGAATGTTCCTTAGTTGGGCACTGGGCACTTTTTATGGGTATGCCCAGGAACCTCATATCTTTGTGTGGATTCTACACCTATGAAAATATTAACAGTTCTTTTTTCTTGGCAGTCACATCACACAGAATATTTGTATACGATGCTCTTCAAATACGTTTCAGAGACAAATTAAGCCGCACAATTGGGAATACTATGTGGTTTAAAAAGTAGCAGCATGCTTTCAGAGTAATTGGGAGAAATTGGCACACTAGGCAGGCTAAATGGTCCGTATCTGCTGTCAATTTCAATGTTTCCATTTTTCTGTATTAAAAATGCTTAGAAATTATATTAAAGTATCAGAACAGACATCTGTCAAAAGTATTGCTCCAGAAAATTTATCAACAATACCAGCTATAAGGTACAAAAATATAAACAGATTTACATACCTAGCTAAGGAAAAAGCTAAACAAAACATTATTTATAAACCGTGGCTTGGATCTATTGAATTTTTTTGTTCATTTCCTCCATCGCATATATCTTGTTTTTATCCCCGCATTTTTATAGTGGTTCTGTGACACATTTACAATCTGCAGAGGGGGTGAGTAGTGTTGGGGGGATGGTGATATGAGGGAAATACTTAATCCTGCTTGTATACGACATGTTATATCCAGGAAGAATCAGCAGTTTTAAAAGAGCCAATAAAAAGCCTCCAAGCAAATCTCAGGAGGGAGTTCCCCACACACAGCTCAGATTAGTCTTGTTATTACTAGCTGAATAACCCCTTTTAATAGTGTCATTTTTATTGGTGAAACAGTGTGCAGGTAAAGAGCCCGGATAGTGTGGGAAAATGCACAACATGAAGTTGTCTCTGACAATCACTGTCATTGTAAATACTAGACAGCCTATAACTAAATCCCCTCACATACGTGCTTATTCTGAGTGAGTCCAGACAAGCAAGGGAAGGAAGAGGGGACAACATTATTTTGTGAAAAAGAACAAAAACCTACATTTTTTTTTTTTTTTTAAGTCACTCAAATTAAATCAAATAACTTTTGGAATATGATGTATACAAAATAGTTGCATGACAAAGTTTGATTTAAAACAAAGCATTATTATTTAGTGTTTACCAGCTTTGCTTTAGCTTTAAAGCAGAATCCTAATGTTTAGAAGTTGTGCTTTCCTTCCATAACATCCCTGCTGATCTTACTGAGAGTCAGTGAGACTGCGCACTGGTTCATCTCTACATGCCGTCTTACAAAACTATTTACTGGTCTGGTCTTGAGCGCATGTTACCGTCTTTAATGCAATTGCTAGACAAAGTTTCTGCATTGATTGTGACCAATAATTTTCTGCATCAGTTGCTGGGGAGGCAAGGGAAAAACAGGCAGGAGTATACTTACATTCCCCATAATGCATCATTGTCTCTCTAAGCAGCGGCAGTGAACAGGCACATCCAATATTGTATTACTTTCTTCTTTCATTCATGACGGTGTCACACGCTGCCTCTGTGATTCTGAAAGAGAAGCATTTCCCAGGTTCTAAGGAGAGAGGTACCTGAACCAATCCATCATGCTTTGTGTGCTAATGATAGACTCATGCATAAGAGACACCATAAGCAGTGAGAGGCAGCAAGCATGAAAAGTAGTGAATCAACTGTCACCGGTTGTGATCTGAAGGACTACACGGCTGTGATTAGAATTTTCAATCAGGGCTTCCACAATTTATCATGTTACTGGGGGAAGAACGGTGTTTTCTTCAGCCTGTTCCTTCCACAGTCTGCTTGCTGGAGAAGCGAGTAAAGGAGTGCAAGGAAAAATACACATTTTGCTTCTTTCACAGAGAAGCAGCACGCAGCTTTACAATGTATTACTTGGTAAGATATTAAAAAAAAGGATGTACAGAAAAAAGAATGTACAGCAGAACTGCAAAATAATGGGGGGGGGGGGGGGGGGGGAGAGAGAGAAGCAAATCCTGCCCTATCCTGAAGGTGTTTGTAGAAAAGTGCTTTCATTTTATGCCACCCTGAAAAAACTGTGATACAAATCTTTTCGTGGACTCTATACACAAAACCATGCACTGTTATAATATGCACATCTGGTCTGTGCACTGTTATAATATGCACATCTGGTCTGTGCACGGTTGTAATAGGCACATCTGGTCTGTGCACTCTTGTAATATGCACATCTGGTCTGTAGCTACTGTATAAATATGCCAACATATTGTCTGTGCAACTCTTGAATAGGCACATCTGGTCTGTGCACTCTTGTAATATGCACATCTGGTCTGTGCACTGTTATAATATGCACATATTGTCTGTGCACTCTTGGAATAGGCACATCTGGTCTCTGCACTCTTGGAATAGGCACATCTGGTCTGTGCACTGTTGCAGTAAGTGGTGTGGTTATAGCTATACATCTAATTCAGGAGTTTGTGTCTATAACATAAGAATAGATGTATTACTGTTTGTCACAAACGATACACCTGTGAGCGCGTAACTTGTATATGTGACAAGGGTTAATACACAGCTATCCAGCTGACAGATTTATCTCCCCGCAGGGTCCCTAATGAGAAATATCTTCCCTCAATGTGTCACAAATATCACCTTAAAATGCTGCAATGAGCAAGGATAAAGAAAAGTATTATCGCTAGAGGCCCTGGGTCCCTACTGACTAAGAAAAATATGTAATTAGCACAGAAAAATCTGTTGTAGTAAAAATATGTCCGAAAATGCAATTACTCTTCAAAGCGTGCAAAGTTCAATTAGAGCTCAAAGCAATACAAAAATAGTACAGTGTATATTTTACAGAAAAAAAGAGTGTTACAACAAACATACAGTACAATATATGCAGACAGTTTCATAAAATAACAGGGGAAAAATAGAAAATCAAATCACGTTACCACATAATAAAATCAGATTTCTTCAAAGAGGCTTGAAGTTGGAAATATGTAAATTCTTGTGTGTCATTGATATAACACACCTTCTATGTTGAATTTCAAAGTCATATTCCAAATACACGGTTTTTATCCTCAAAATCCCCTGCCTTTAGAAAAGAATAAGGCTACCTTCAGAGCGTTCCCTTAAACCCCCCCCCTCCCCAATCTCCAGTGACACCTTTATAGCTTGGAGGAGAAAAATAGCTTTCATTTTGAATAAAAAAATACCTGAATATAGAAAATACCCTATAACTGTAATTCTATCATATCTAGAAGGATGCAATGTTCGCTGTGGCATTTGTATAATTAATATACACATGTAGGCACCATGTTTGCCAAAGCAACTTCTACTTTTGTATGAGAAAAGAGATAGCAGAGATAGAACCTAGATCAACTAGTCAGTTTTGGTCTTAACCTAAATAGTGGAACCCATCAGTTAAAAGTACATGCTTCACTTTCTTGTGACCTGTATCATATGCCACATATCTCATATTTAGTCAATGTAAGATTAACTTTATGTCACCTTTCTCTACTACTCACGGGGGAGATTTCAAGAAAGTGAGGCCCCCATTGAGGCTGACACCCCTGGCCTCTGGTAAGTGTAAGTAGTGTCACTAGACTTCCATAATATACCCATAATTTTAGAGGGCCATCACTGATAACCCTAGGTTAAGCTCTGGCACTCTGGGTACTTTCACCTGTCGCCAGGGGCTGACTGGCAAATTTTAGCCTGCCGGGCAATACCAACCAACTAGCCCAAGAATCGGGCGGTCTACACACCATACACAGATGCACTCTGCACGTATCCAAGTATCCAACACTCACCAGAAGCACGCACAGCAGATGCACACACCATACACACATGTCCTCCATACACAATACAATGAGAGAGCTCCAAACACATACAAAAGCACAATAAACATGCACAGCAAGTACAGACTATGTTTATATAATATATATACATATATATATATATATATCTATTTATCTATATAGCATCCATACATATATACATACAGGGATGCCCCCTGCCCCCAGGCCAGTCCACCCCCTGCCTGTCACCCTCATCTAAACATCTCCTTGTTTTATGGGAAAAGAA
Source organism: Ascaphus truei (assembly GCA_036426205.1). Classification (NCBI taxonomy): domain Eukaryota; kingdom Metazoa; phylum Chordata; class Amphibia; order Anura; family Ascaphidae; genus Ascaphus; species Ascaphus truei. Next base: position 380,073 of record WSYH01000031.1, on the reverse strand, counting down.
ATACCTTATGCTTGTTTGATTTTATATATAAGAAAAATGGGTCATTTAAAAATGTCCGTTGACTTATTACTACTGAATATTTTAATGGTATTATCATCATACTGTTGATGTTCCCTCAGTTCATGAACTAAGACCTGGCTTTATAGAAGGATATCCAAAACAGCAGGGGAGCGGGGGGTCAATCACCAAAGGAGAGAAGAGAAACTAACATAGAGCAGTGTAACCAGGACTGGTTCTTGGCTACCAGTCTGCCCTCACTGGCAGTAAGCCCTGGTAAGAGCAGGCCTGCCAGTACTTATCATGGGGTTTCCCCACTCCCAGCACTGCCCTTGAGTGACGGGGAGGAGGTGGAACCAGGCCTGGGTTGCCCAATCCTGAGTCAGACCTGGTGCCCTCCTCCTGGCTGTATTTAAGGGGAGTGCCGCCCAAATTTAGGCAGTGCCTCTCCCCACTTGAGAGGCAGGTCACACACAGGTTGCCTGAACATTGGGCCTTCTCTGTTCCTCTTCCCCTCAGGGGAGAGTGAGTGTGTACCTTTCCCCTGCTTTTGCTAGAGTGGCAGGGAAGAGCTAGGCCTGCTCCAGGGGCCCTTGAACAGTAGTGCTGGTCCAGCGACCTTCATACAACAGAGACTGCATAGGGCAGAGGCCTGCTGTGATTTCATTGAGCTGAACAGAATAAACCGTTCCTGTTTCATATACCTCCTGCCTGATGTGTGATCTTACAGGGTGTGAGGATTGGCGTGAGGCCCCGCCCCTGTCACGCATCTCGCAACACGTCAACCACAACCTGCGCCCAGGCGCCACGTTACTAGACAGGGAGACACCGCAGGGATCATCTCCAGGCTCTGTCCCCGTGACGCATCCCGCGACGTCATGGTTAACGCACGTCAGCCGCAACCTCCACGCAGGCGCCGCTAGGAAGAGAGGCACCACAGGGACCGCCTCCACACTCCGGGACGAGATGGGCAGCGCACAGCGCGCTCGGACTACGCACAGCCGTAACGCTGACACAGGCACTCAAGGGGTTAATTCAATCTATTATCCCACAGCTGCTACTATCGGAAAATTGGATACCTATGATGCTCACTCCCTGCAGCCTCCCCATTGGCTCTCTGGGCTTTATATGCTCAAAACATACAGAACACCTACAGGCTCATATTGAACCCCCAAAATGCACAGGTTATTAAGAATCTATATTAGTGTAGGGACCCTTGAAACGTGGTCTGCCGTGCAGTTGGCTCAAGGGCTTACAACAATTTGGCCAAAATGTTAAACTAAAAGACCATTTTATTTATTAGTTATTTATACATGTATATTTAGGCACTGTACCGTATATAAGTTTTTCTGGATGAACACTGAGCTTTGTCTGTGTTTTATGTTATGTCTCTGGTTTTAAATAACTTTATATGCTCAGCCAGCCCCTTGGCAAATTGGCTGAGCGTAAACTTGTTTTCATTTGTGTGCTTACCTCCAGACTCCTGTTGCCTTGCCTTGTCTTGTTTCGCTTCATGTATTTTGACCTCAGCTTGCACCCGGACTCCTGACTTCTCTGACCCCTGGACTATGGCTATGGACTCGACTATTCTACTCTCTCTACCCCTGGACCACAGCACTGCATCAACGACTATCCAATCTCTCCACTCCTTGACCATGGCAAGTACCTCTGTCAAGTGACAATCTGACCTCTCCTACCCTGACCCGGCTATATGACTGCCACTCTGCACTCCGGACATGTCTGCTCGGTTGTTGGTCGATGGCTATCAATATCCCCATCTCAGCCTCGTGGTCCCGCCTTGTTTGTGGTGAGCACTCCGTGAAACTGGGGAAGGAGAGGAATTGTTTCTATCATAGGAGATCGCCTCCATACATCTAGGGCCTGCGACAGATGGAGGCGCTGCAGCGCTAGAGACCCATACTGGGTATGTACTCCCGAAACCTGTCCTGTGGCCCCACATCCATCGGCGGACGACTCAGCCCTCCTGCTTATCAACAGGTAGCATGCACCACACACGCTGCATTGGCAGAATCTCCCATCGGGTGGGGAAAGCACTATTACAGCAGTATTGCAAGATAAATTTGACTGATGAGAGAAATCTCCAATTATCATACTCACAAACTCAAAGAGTAATAAAGGCACATCCCAGACTGTGGTAATATAGATCCTTTATAGAAGGATAGCCTTGGCTTTGGTGTGCCATGACATGTACAGTGTGCACGTCTTCACTTATTTTTCTTCAGCCTATTGTTGCAGATTAAGGGTGATGTTTATTAGACAGTACGCATGTACATGTCCTGATTGTATTCAATGAGGGCTGTATGTTCCGAGCATAAAGCTTAATACAGTGTTTGCACTCCTCATTGGGCAATGAGAGCCACAAGCTTTGCCTTAGGCTCTTCCAGTCTGTACACCGGGCTCTGCTTCTAGTCCTCGAGCCTTTTCATGCGAAGTGAGAAAGTCTGAGGCAAATAGTAAGCGACAGGTGAAATTGCTAATTAAATGGAGAGCTTGGCATGGCACCACCAAATTGTTTAACCTTTCAATTACTGTGATAATCAATTAAAGCTATTTTGTTTTACATATTGCAGTGCTTAAAAAGATATCCAGACGTATCTCTTGTACTGTAGCTTAACCTTTTAGATTTTTACTACATGTTAGGAGCGTAAAAATAACAGCTCACAATGTTTTACACTATTTGGCTTTAAAGGCTCAAGATCCAGAAACTGAGTAATTACATTGCAGTCAAAGCCCACTGTCTACTTATTCCTACATTAAGTGTGAATTAGAATCTCAGATCCGCTATAAATTCTCCACCTATAGGTATGGCCTTAAGCTCTATGTAGAAATGTATTAAAAGTGCAATATAAACGTATATCCATGGGAATGATAGATGTAGCTGACAAATATTACTTGCCAGACACTTGCTTTCCCTACCATCAAATCCCAGCTGAAATTGCTACTCGTTAAAGAATAACAATTGAAGTGATAAAGGCGCTCAACGCTTGATCCCTTGTATAATTGTAATAGACAGATGAACAATAATGGACATGAGGGTATGTGAGAAAATTGAAGTAAAGTCCCCAGAAGAACCAATAATCCCTGAAGGGCAAGAAAAAGGCTAAACTAACCTAACCTAAATCAAGCCCTCATTGGGATGGCTCCTGGACTCACAATAGGTATTCAATAATATATGATACGCAAAAAAATCCCCTTTTCCAATGTCCTGTTGAGGCGTGTAGCCTGGTAGAGAGATGCTGGTCTCAGAGTGTAAATAGAACAAAGAGAAAAACCAGCGCACTTCCAAAGTGGGTCCCAAGCCAAAGTGCTCCTTGATAAAGTGTATGTTTACACGAAACGCGTAGGAGGGTCTTAACCTCCACTTTTAGATGGATTAAATAAAGAAGATTTTTTTACAACACTTTGGCATGGGACCCACTTTGGCAGTGCGCTGTTTTCTCTCTTTGTTTGTTAAAGATTAAGCTTTTGAGTAGACTACTCACCACCAATATACCCTTTTTTACAAGTCTATTATAGCTGACACTTCTTTTACTATTTACAGATGTAGCAAGACTTACAGGCTTCGGTGCTGCAGCTGTGGTGGTCACAGCACTGAAGGATTAATGCTTTGGGGGTCCCATTCAGAAGCAGGGAACCCCCACAGCTCTATCGCGGCAGGCACTGCCACAGGCGCCAACTGATATTTGCTTAAAGATCCGCAGCGCTAGGGACAGAACATCTTGCTATACCTGTAGTATCTGTTCTACCTAGAACACTCCCTATACAAAATCACACTGTACAACACTGAATACATGGCACGTCTCAGTTCACCTAACATTAGATTGTAATCTTTGTCAAACAGGATTTCTCTCTCATTTCCCGTTTATTCTGGGGCAGCCAATATTGTTTGCATGACTGTCAATGTCCAAGGCATTTTAATAGAAAATTCCTAACTTCAAAAAGCTCCTCACTTAAGTCTGTAAGACCATGGAGCTACAAGGAGTAATATTTGACAAGCTTGTTTATCCAATGTTGTGTCTTTTGTAGCAGTGATATTATGAATAACACAATAATAATGTCACTTGAAGCTTCAAACCTTGATGGGATCATTAAAAGCGCATATTTTTTTACGTTAGTCGTGGTTGGTTTCACATGAATGACAAAGCTTCTCAACGTGCAAAACAAAGGTAAATTTGTGTTAAGCAGTCCCCGGCTTAGAAGTGCTAAAATATCCCTTTATACAGTAGCCTATTCAAATCAATGGACTGGAAGGTGACTTTCAGCACCTGAAGGTGTCCTACGACTGAAGACTGCTTAGAAAATATGAGCCAAAATAAGATCCATGCAGTCATTACCCTCTGTTAATTGTTCCCTAAATCCTAGAAACCCTTAAACTTGACAGGAGGAGAATAAATCATAAATGAAAAGAAAATCGTCGTGATTTCTTACAGTTTTGCTAAAGATACATTATTTATCAATTACATTTTACATTGGAAATTGCCTTTGGAGAGTTAAAGACAGAAGGGGAGAAGTGCAGCTACAGAGAAGTACTTGGCAATGCAGTATCAAACAGAGGAACAAACTGCTGGCAAAATGCAATTTTAGCAGAAAACTCTGCATTTATTTTGTCTGTTTTTATGACAGAGACCTAAGGTTAGAAACACAAAAGAAAAATCTGTTTGCAATCTTGAAGCATTTGCCTGAAATGGGTGGCCTTATATAACTTTGATAGGTCATCCTTAAATTACTTTAACCCTTTTGCAACCAGTGAGGCTAGCTACGACAGGTGACAGGCATGAGTTTATAGCATGGCTAAAAGTTAAAACTCTACTGCACCTGACATTTATCTGCCTCCACCTCCCATCTCCCATCTCCCTGTGCCTCAGGCACCAAAAAACATAGATTCTAAGCTCCACGGGGCAGGGACTTTATCTGCAAAATGTCGCTGTAAAGCGCTACGCAAAACTAGCAGCGCTATACAAAAACTATTATTATTATTATTATCATTATTATAATTGCTGATTCTATGGAGGAGAAGCATTAAGCATCAGAAATGGCCAGATTTAATGTATGCTAGAAGCATGTTCCATTTCGTGGCATAAATGTATGCATGTGTTTTGCACAGACTTGGAACCATATGTTTCCATGGGTAATGTGTAGCTGGGGGTGGGTATACAGGGAGCACAGTTTAAACTTTGCATGCATTCTAATTCTATGCACAGGGTCAGTCTTTTATTCAACCCCCCATCTGACTTATTCCCGGCTCGATTATTTTCTGATAACCAAAAATATTCTTAAAGCTACAGTGCAATCAAGCATCAGACTGATTACTTGGTCAGACCATGCCCCAGTTGAACTGACCCTACCAGCCCCTTTCACCAGAAGCAATCTATTTCACTGAAGATTAAATGAGTCCCTTCTAAATGACCCAGAAGTTGTAAAAAAAATAACTCTCTCCTAAGAGAATATTTTAATTTGAATAAAGGCACGGTAGACTCCCCCGCAATGGTATGGGAAGCCCACAAGGCTACTATACGGGGAGTTATAATATCTATAGCCACCCATAAGAAAAAAGCCAAACAAAAATTGTATAAAGAACTGACAGAAAAGATCCACGGTCTAGAGCAAGAGCACCAAGCAAGACCATAAGGGACATTATACAGGGCTCTGACTAATTTAAGAACAGAACTCAAAAAACTACAATTTGAAGAAGTAGAGAAAGCTCTCAGCTTGACTAGACAACTATATTACGATAAAGGAAATAAAGCGGGTAGGTTATTAAATAGAAAGCTGAGAGGCGCAAAAACAAAAACACAAATACCCCCTATAAGGCGAAGTAACGGAGCGATATCACTTGATGAACAGGAGATTGTGCCTGAATTTGCAAACTAGTACACAAATCTTTACAATCTAAACTGCTCGGAAGGCTGCCCGCCACAATCAAACTCAGAGGCCATAGCCAAATATCTAGAAAGCTGCAATCTCCCAAACCTGACGGCAGCTGAAAAAAATGAGTCTAAACGGGAAAATCACTCAGAAGTGGCTAATGTAGTCAAAAATCTTAAAAATGCTAAATCTCCAGGCCCAGACGGGCTATCGAATATCTATTACAAGAGAAACTCCTCCCAGCTGTCTCTCCGTTTCTACTAGAGACGTTCAACTCATTTATAGAAGGAAAGCCAATCCCAACAACAATGACCACGGCTAACCTAGCTATTATTCATAAACCGGGATGTGACCCTCTCCAGTGCGGTAGTTACAGACCTATCGCACTCTTAAATTTAGACATTAAAATTGACAGCAAAATTATAGCCGATAGACTAAAACCTATTCTACCCAGGTTAATACACATAGACCAAGTAGGCTTCATCTCCGGAAGGCAGGCCTCCGATAACACGAGAAAAGTGATAAATATAATAGAACAAATCCATTCAACAAAAAGACTTAATAGAACATACCCATTCTGCTAAACATTGATGCCGAAAAGGCTTCCGATAGAATCGACTGGTTTCTAGACAGAGTAATTCAGTTTTTTGGTTTTATGGGTCCTTTTCAGGAGGGAGTTAGAGCCCTTTATCAATCTTCTGCAGCACTAATCAAATTATCAGGGACTAAATTTGAAACTATAGATATTAAAAATGGAACGAGACAAGGCTGTCCCATGTCCCCTTTACTTCGCTCTTTATACTATTGGTACTATTAATGGATTTATCTTTACTATTTTTATTAGTAGTAGTAGTGAATATATTATTCTGCGGGTTACTACTGTTTTCAATGCCCTGATTTGTCTTTGTTTTTGTTTATTTTATTACCTTTTTGGAAAAAACATTAAAACTACAAGGCAGGTGGTTGAAAAAATTGATGGGAAATGTAAGAAATGCAATCGGCAACATTCTTGCATGGGATACTAATGTGAAGGACATTTTCCCTATCTCATCAATAAGAAGCGCGTGCTAGAGGAAGTTATTTTCTTGATATTCACTACCATTATGTTAAACTGTACTGTATATGCAAGTAGACTACACTACTATTCCCATTGCACATGAAGCAAGGGCACGAATAGTCAATATCACTTCAAGTGCTGCATTTTAAGCAGGGTAAGAAATGCAGGATGTCATGCTGTACATGACTGTATATTGCACTCATAATTGACATGTACAGTTTCTGGGAAAACACTCTACTCTGACTTGTTATAAGTAGTCTTCAATTGCAACCAAAAAATGTCACAGAAACCCAAGATAATGATGGAAATATTATATATATATATACACCAACATTTAAAGATTTAGGCTTTTGGAAAAGAACTACAAGTCTGGTTACACTTTCAGGAAAGATAATGATAACATTATTTGTTCGGTTACTGATACATACAGTATCCTGAAAATTCTACATTCTACAGACATTCCTGAAGGTCAGGGTTGCTCAACTCCAGTCCTCCAGACAACCCAACAGGTCAGGTTTTAAGGACATCCCAGCTTCAGCACAAGTGGCTCAATCGGTCTTCGACCGAGCCACTGATTAAGCCACCTGTGCTGAAGCAGGAATATCCTAAAAATCTAACCAGTTGGGGGGGTCTTAAGGACTGGAGTTGAGACCACTGAGCCACTGATTAAGCCACCTGTGCTGAAGCAGGAATATCCCAAAAATCTAACCTGTTGGGGGGGGGGGGGGGTGGTCTTAAGGACTGGATTGACCCCCTGCTGTAGGCGACACTGATAAGTGTGCACATTCTCCATGTGAATTGCATGCTAATCTAGAGTAGGTTTTTGATTATGGTGAATCTCAACATAGATGGGAAAATCTGCTCAAACTTGTATTATGTCATATAATGAACACAGAGGGGTGCCATCAGAGATTACATTGCTACCAAACTATTTACAAGATCCTTATTGATGAACTCAAAGAATGTCTGAATTAAAACTTAGCATTTAATGAGCTTATAATAAAATAAAGGCAGGGAACAACTGAAATAATTAAGAGATATTAAAATCTCAGCTGGAGCAGACCTATGCTCAATGTGTATGTTGGGGGACCATCTCAGTCTGCTAGACGTTAGTGTAATCGTGCAGACATATGTGAGTCTAACATACTGAGATATTCCGCCAACATACACATACAGTAGAGCAGGGGTGCTCAGTCCTCAGGCCCCCGCAGCAGATCAGGTTTTCAGGATATCCCAGCTTCAGCACAGGTGGCTCAATCAGCCCGAACTTCAGCACAGGTGGCTCAATCAGTTCCTGCGTCAGCACAGGTGGCTCGATCACAAGCTCAGTCTTCAACCGAGACCCTGACTGAGCCACCTGTGCTGAATCTGGGATATCCTGAAAACCTGACCTGTTGGCGGAGGCGTGTGGACTGGAATTGTGCACCCCTGGCATACAGCATAGGCTCCCGTTGAGATTTGAATATCTCTTGTAATTATTTTACTAGTTCCCTGCCTTTATTTTATTATAAGCTCGTTAAATGCTCAGTTTTAATTCAGAGACATTCTGTGAGGGCATCAATAGGGATCTTGTTAAAAGTTTGGTATGGTGAATCTGAGACAGAAAAAAATAAAGGTTTCTCTTGAGACTCCTTCCTGAGGTTCATACAGTACAGTGCACAGTTCCCCGGTGTCATTTAGTGCGCCAGCAGACACTCTGCCCCTTTCAACGCTGCTCTAAACTCCATTTTAATGTGCTTTTTGCAGAACATGTTACACAGTCAGAGTGCCTTGATTGATAGTATGATTATTGCATTTTTCACCCCGTCTTCCCCTGGAAACAAGTCAAATGACTCTAATGGCTGTTTCTGGTTAGAAACAATGAATAAAATAAATACACTCTCAGGGATGGAAAAAAAGAAGTCTGGTGAGGCATGTCATTTTTTAAATGAAATGTCTAGTAATATGTCATTAACTGAGAGGCTATAGATTCTACATGCTTGAATGGGTAAGTGACTTTTAATAACATATGCCCTAAATCCGAAATATACATTGCTCCCTGCTGCCGCTTGCCAGAAATCTTGGGAAAATATTTAGGATATATGACTGGGAATATTATTAAAAAGACATGCAACTAAATACAAATAACAGCAAGTAAATCTTGTTTTAGTTCAGACATTTGAAAGGTTACTAACATTTTACAATAAGGCATATTGTGTGGATTCAAAGGGTGAGGGCAAGGTTGACAACTCCAGTCCTCAAGAGCTACCAACAGGTCCGATTTTCAAGATATCCCTGCTTCAGCACATGGGGCTCAATCAGTGGCACAGCCACTTGTGCTGAAGCAGGGATATCCTGAAAACCTGACCTGTTGGTAGATCTTGAGGACTGGAGTTGATTGCCCCTTTGTTAGGGGCTTTAATCCTCACACAATGGGGCTTATTTTGTAAGGTGTGATAAACGCAGGTGAAGTGCTATTGCAGGAAAAGACCCATGAAAGTCAATGGGGCTTTTCATAGGATAGCACGTCACCTGCGCTTATCACACCTTACAGGATAATGGCCTTATGACTTTGTTTGATGTAGCATCCTTTCTTACAGTCTGAACTCCTGATAAAGCATAATCTTGGCCAGACGTGACCCAGATCATTTTATACAGGGTATACTGTGATATAGAGAGGAAGCGTAAGAAGACTGAATTAGAGGACTTGCTGAACCATAGTATAACTCAGTGATTTATTGCTGACCGTTTCCAATGGCAAGTTTCCTATTATGCATTATTTAAATATTACTCTCAAATGGGAACTTGACACCGAATGAACATCAACATTTACTGTCAGGAAAGTGAGAGATGAGCAGCACTTAGATTGTAAGCTCTGTGGGGCAGGCTCTCCCTATGACTTATGTTGTCATTTACCGAGGCGCTTATCCACATTGGCATTTATTTACCTTGTATTGTAACTTTGTAAAGCGCTACGTACATTGTCGACGCTTTATTAATGTATACTGTACATACATACAAATAAGAATCAAAAGTATTTGTTATTGTCCTCAGTGGGGAGTAGGTTTAATAAAAATGAACGAGCAAAACACATACATAACACAGAATAAAAAGGCAGAGTTACCGACGAGTCCATCTAATCAGTGGCAGATTTCCCATTAGGCCCAGGCCTAAGGCGGCAACATTTCGCGGCGGCAGAATTTGGGGGCAGCCTCTGCATGCATGTAAGATCGGTGCTTGCTGCCCACGCATGTGCGATTGGCACTTGCTAGCCGCTCTTGCTCGATCAGCACTTGCAGCCACTCATGGGAAGCAGAGCTGTCAATCACCAATCTGCTTCACAAAGTCATGCCCCATAATGCCTTGCATATCACAACGCCAGGCATCATGGGGTGCGACTTTGGGATGCTGAATGGCGATTGTCCACTCTGCTTCTGAATAGGTTTTGCATCTGGGCTCTTTCCTGTGCCAGCCCCATGGTGGATGAGTGAGTAAATTCTTTGAGTCCTGTATTTTAATACTGATAACGTGATCTCAGCAATGTATGGTTTGGTATTGGATACTGAGTCCAAAACAATACCTAAACTTATGCAGAGATGGGAGGAGGATATAGGGGAAGAGCTTGATCAAGAGGGCTGGGAGGATATATATTCGAAGGGATCCTAAAACATTCCACATTTATTGATGAAAGAAAATGCAAATAACATTTTTCATCAATAGTACTATACCCTTCTACATATACTGTATGGTGTAAATGCCTGAAGGTCACGCGTCTATGGAAAGTCACCCATAACATGATACAAGAGTTTCTTTGGATTACTTTCCCAATGGACCCATGGACAGCACTACTGTGCAGACCAGCAGAAAATCTGGGAAAATACGGAAATAAATTAGTGATACATATATATTCGGCTACCAGGTATGAAATTGCAAAGGCTTGGAAACAAGAACAGCCAACCCTGGACCAAGTGAAAGCAACGAGATTATGGAGGGTATGTCTCATGGAAAAATTGACAGGGGTGCAAAATGATACAGTCCAAAAATTCCTAAGAGTTTGGGAACCATGGAGAAAGTATATAGGAGACATAAGTCTGCCCAAAGAGACCCTCCAAATTTAGAACGACAAAAGTTCATAGGGAACATAAATGACCAAAACACAAAATGTCAAACCAATAATAAAAATTAGAATCATAAACATAAAAAGCTGAAAACACAGAAAAGGATTTTGAACAAACACACAAAGCACATCGGGAACAGTTTATGTATTATGATATTATGATATTAGGATTGTATTGTATTTTACCTTATTTTCTAGTATTGTATGATTATTAATGTATCTTTTATAATCTTATATCATTTTTCGGATCACCTATAGATTGATTCAAAGATGCATCCTATGTATGTGCGGAAATGTCAAACAAATCCTTCAAAGTGCGAGTCTCCTCTAGGACAGAGGTACAAAGTACATCTCTACTCACAAGTTCATAATGCAATTCTTCATTTATTGTGACAACCAAGAACAGTGGAGGAACAGCATTTCCCCGCATGTTGGAACTGTATGGAAATGTCCATATTTTACTTTCCTTTGGCTATCCTATTTTTAATTTCTGTACTCCCCTCCTTACCCCAGTAAATAATTTAATAAAAATGCAATAAAAAAACAAGTTAAAAAAACCCCGGAATGATTTAAATGCTTACTTCCTCCTGTACATCAACCTGGATGTGGGTGATATTAAAAAGTAATCGGGGGGTCATTTATCCTGGCTACAAAACGGGGTCAAAAAAATACATCACATATATCAAGGAAAACCCTTCTTGTTGAAATCAGTGCTAATGTTTTCTTGTGATAAATCTGATGCAGTATTTTTGTTCCTGGGAGACTTTGATAAATGAACCTCCATTATATTCTCGTGTTTATTGACATGTTAAATTGTAAGCTTTATCAGTTATCATTTATTCTCCCTAAAACATCATTACTTGGTGGTCTTATACTGGATACAGTACTCTGACACAGAAATATAAATCATCAATAAACACAATAATTACTGATCACATCCCGGATGGTAATGATAACATGCGTGACTTGTTTAGATCAATTATGCTATAAAAACTACTACAGTACTAGTAGGTATCCATCTAACGGATATTTACCTACGGAAAGGGTGTAGTTTTGTTTGTGCTACCATGACACGGCAAGTGATGTTTAGTAAATGTAACTATATTTTTATAATAAGTTCAACAAAATTTCTGTAAGCGTGTAGCAAAAGAGAGTTTTATTCATGAAAAGTTTATCTTGTGGTACGTTATAAGAGGTATACAAAGGAGAGAAAGACCCCCTAAGATGCACTCTTCTCCACTAATATGAAAATAAATACATTTTATTATAATATACAAATAACTGTATATGGAAAATAAAATTCTAATTAAAACCTATTCCTAGCGCTAGTACTAATAGTGATCTCCTGAGTAAACTGCTCAATAGCATAAGGTAGTTGTGTAATGTGCAATGGATGCCAGTATGACACAAAACGAGAGACCCCTCCATTTGTGGAACAATTGTGAAACATATTGTAGCTAATTAGTCTTTTAGTTACAGCTATGTTTGTTTTATTTGGCAAATAGCTTTAAGTAGCATCATCAGTGCATTATTATCATATACACAAATGCATGAATGATATATCTCCTACGTGGGATCAAGTTATATCTCATATATAGCAGCTCTACAAAGGGAGGGGTCTCTCGTTTTGTGTCATACTGGCATCCATTGCACATTACACAACTACCTTATGCTATTGAGAAGTTTACTCAGGACATCACTATTAGTACTAGCGCTAGGAATAGGTTTTAATTAGAATTTTGTTTTCCATATACAGATATTTGTATATTATAATAACATTTATTTATTTTCATATTAGTGGAGCAGAGTGCATCTTAGGGGGTCTTTCTCTCCTTTGTATACACATGACCCTTATCCCCGATAGCAACACACCAGCAAGTTTAAATCTTTAGCTGAGCAGGATCCACCCCTGGCCTAAAGAATCCATGTTTCGCCATCATGTAACTAGTGCTGGTTGCCCGACAGGGAACTAAAACCATTGCTTCTACATAGAAACTTCCAGCTTACTGTACCTAAAACAAGCCATTGTGTACAGATAATGTACATCGCTTATACTATTTGCACTAGTGACCAATACGAATAACCATGTCATTTATTTTTAACAACATTTGCAGCGACCATCCTAACCAAAGACCATGTTTTCCTCTTTACTGTATGCAATGCTCTGTAGAAGATCAATCAAGATTTAATATCCTTTTTTTTGTTCACTTTAAACCTATTTTTGAATTGGCGTGGTATTTCTCCCTCTATCACCACTGTTCAATTTACTCAAATAATAAGAGGATATTTTCAAGGTGTTTAGACAGGGAGGTGGAAAAATCAATTTCTCAGATTGCAAAAAAAAGCAGCAAGAATAATCACGACAAACAGCAGAGATCAAACACAAAAGTAATTTTTACTTCAAGCTGAGATTTTCTTGGCCATTGTAGCAAGCAATAATGTAGAAATCCCAGGTTTTCCTTTGCGTACTGCGTGTGTCTTGTTATTGCATTGTATCACATGTTATGCTATATATACCCCTGCCATTGAAAATTCATGGTTTAGCAAGCTTTTAAACTGTATTATATGTTTTCAATAAAGTATTAGGTTACTTGTTTAGGGTATATAAAGGTTAATAGATAGATGTGTAATTAGAGACTCCTGACGAGGCATTTCAGGCGAAACGCGTTGAGTCGTTATCGGTCAGGGAGAGGAAAGAGAGGGGACAGAGCCAAGCTGAATGATCACGAGACTGGAGGGAAGGCAGATGCGAGAATCCAAGATGGCATCCTGCCGCATCTAGCGACTCTGAGATTGACTCCCCGGCAAGACGACGCCTACCTCCATTGATCCCACAGTATTTTTCCTTCTCTATATTATTGATACATTTTGTATTCTTATTTGTTTCCGTTATTCCATGTTTAAATTAGCCAGGTTTTTGGAGAGGCATTAGTGCTCCCCTATAGACATTTCTAGTGACACTGTTACAGTGCATAATATTGTATAGTAACACATTACGTTTTTGTGCTGTGCAATGCGGCCATGGACAAAGATATTCAGTGAGTTTTCTGCCGGGCCCATACTGAACTGCAATTACATAGATAAACCCCACAAATAATTCTGCTGGCTGGCTGTCGCTGGCCCGCGAGTGAGCTGCAGTGAACCAAGGCCTTGTCACAGTAACCAAAAACAGCAAGTCTGGCTACATCTGTACCTTGTTTGCCAATGACCCCCATATTATTAATGTTTTAATTTAAAACTGAAAACAGACAGTTTTCTTACCGTCAAATCAAGTGAACGTAATGAGTTCCTGTGTTAAATTGACTAATATACCCTATCCAATATCGCTGGAAGCCATTAAAGCATAGTTGACTTGAATGGAAGATATTAAACTCTTGTCAACATCTCTTAACATCTTCTTACCCAAGTATTCTGCTCTTGGCATGTACTGCTTGCATCAGGAAACAAAGTGTGGTGAGCAGCTACCGCAGGAGGGGGCATCTCCAGTCCTCAAGAGCCACAAACAGGTCAAGTTTTCAGGATATCCCTGCTTCAGCACAGGTGGCTCAATCAGTGGTGCAGTCTTTGTCTGAGACACCTATGCTGAAGCAGGGATATCCTGGAAACCTGACCTGTCGGTGGCCCTTGAGGACTGGAGTTCCCCCCCCCCCCTGAGCTAAGTACATGATAAATTAAGAACAGGTGGGGAGATGATACAGGACACTAATTAATATGGTATTTAAGACTGTATTATTATTATCTCCTATTTGTAAAGCAACAACATATTCCGCAGTGTGTAATTAACTTTTAACAAGCACCTTCAAATCTTGCACTTTTACTAAATATGCGACATTCAGCTTTTTTTCCTTGCACATTTAATCTTCCAGATCGCCTTCCTTTCGGTCTATGGTCACTAATCCATATGCCAAGGAGCTGTCTTTCATTTGAAAGGAGCAGAATCTCCCAGAGCAATGGGAAGACGGCTTCAAGGCATATTGATTAGGAACTGCCACGACAGAAATGGTTGCCATGCCAACGCTGAGGGATTTACAGTCATTGCATAATGAAAGGAAATACTAACTGTACAGTATAAAGCAGAGGTCTCTAACTCAGTCTTCAAGGGCCACCGTTTATGGATATCCCTGTTTCAGCACAGGTGGCTCAATCAGTGGCTCGGTCTTCAACTGGGCCACTGATTGTGCCACCTGTGCTGAAGCAGGGGTATCCATAAAAGCTGGTCTGTTGTTGGCCCTTGAGGGCTGAGTTTCAGACTCCATGTACAGTATAAAGCATTAAAATACTTTATAAAAGGGAGACGGTGCGGAGGCGTGTGCACGTGTGACGTCACCCGCGTTTTAGCGGGTGTCTTTCCTGGCCAGGCTAGACGCGATGGGGAGGTGTGTCGGGTGCCTGGTCGTGACATACCCCTGCCATTGAAAATTCATGACATCACGGAGCTGGTTCGACCTCATTGAGTGAACCGCACACATGACCTGGCCGTCGCGCCATGAAATCAAATTGAACTGATTCCTCGCGCACTGCACGCCAGCGCACGTATGGTCCATGGCTGCGATCATTGCCTTAAAGCATTGTGATTGTGCCGTGCACACCTCCTCCTCGCCGTCTCCCAAAACATGGCCACAGCCTAAGGAAGCAAAATGAAGACTTTAAAACTGGGAAATTGCACCTTTTAGCAAATGTAAAGGAACTCAAAGATCACAGGTTGAAGGTTTGGCTGAAGATGAATGTTTTGAAAATCCATGTGTGTCCCATGTGTAGTCACAAGGTAAATAAATCAAGACCACATCAAACCTTCAAGAAAAGACATCAAGTAATTTCAATGTTACAAACCTAAATCAAAAGCTGAGAAATGTAACATGAGTTGGCTTCTACTATCTATCTCAGTGCTCCAGCTACGTTCACTATTATTAGAAACATATTTCACTGAAGACATGTTCAGGAAATATTAGAACTGCACCTGCATTACTCCACGTTTTATACTCTTGGTGTGTCCCATGGGTGTCTACTGAGATACAAGAGGGAAGCAATTACTATATTTTTTATAAAAGACTTTACGTAAATTACAACATACTATTG
The DNA here is from genome assembly GCA_036426205.1 of Ascaphus truei. Taxonomy (NCBI): domain Eukaryota; kingdom Metazoa; phylum Chordata; class Amphibia; order Anura; family Ascaphidae; genus Ascaphus; species Ascaphus truei. Next base: position 363,961 of record WSYH01000031.1, on the reverse strand, counting down.
ACCTTTATTCTTCTGATGGATACTGTCCTTTTCCTAACAGTTACAAGCAATAGCTGACCTCATCTCATCTTGCCTTATGTTCTTAAAGATATAAATCAGTACTTTAGCCTGATTAAGTACTTAACGGCCAGACACTTTGCTCTTTACTCTGCCCTGTATCAATTCTGTTTTCAGACCAAGCTTTCAATGTTACAATGACAAAACAACAATTAAATACAATCCAACATATGAAAGACAAAGTCATGGGCAAAGTGAGAAGATATGACAATAATATATTGTTTGACAAAAGGACTGTAAATGTAGGTTTAAAAATGGGTAATATTATTGTGCTAACATTAATATAGTGACCTTGTAACAGTTAATATTATCGAATTATTTGAAGTATTGATATAAAAATACAAATATTTATTAATTTTCGCTATGTGGATTAGCGAAAATTGACAACTGTATGAATGCAAATCTGAGGCACTAGATTTAAAAAAGAAAACAATACCATATAAAACTCTAGGGATGTCTGCACATCCCTGTGTAATAGGCTGAGCAGCCTGTCACTCACCCAGGAACAGCCAGTGAGGCTGAGCATCCAACCCCGTCTTTGTTGGCTTGTCAGTCTGTTACTCACCAAAGGAAAGCCAATGGGACTGCAAATCCCTCCCTCTGAGTGATAGACTGAGAGGCCTGTCACTCCCCCAGGGACAACCAGTGAGGCTGCACATCCCTTCCGCTCTGTGATAGGATGAGCAGCCTGTCACTCACCCAGGGACAGCTAGGTGAATGGAATGGAGAGTAGTGTCCATATAGGTCAGCAGGGAGTGTAAAGAGAGGTGAGAGACAGCAAGGTGAGTAGGAGGAGGAAACAAAGAGACAGCAAGGAGAAGAGGAGACAGATGAGTAGGAGAGGAGGGAGTGTAGTGTGCACAGAGAGGAGCAGAAACAGTAAGGCAGGGAGTGAAAAACGGGAGGAGAGAGTGAAAACAGGAGCAGGGCATGATGGAGATGGAGGGGAGGAGATACAGCAAGGAGGAGGGGAGAGGATACAGAGAGACAGCAATGTGAGGAGGAAACAGAGATAGACAGCAAGGAGAGGACAAGACAGAGGGGTAAAGAAGAGGAGGAGGGAATGGAGAGCAGTGTGCACATGGGGCAGGAGGGAGTGCAAAGAGAGGGAAGCAGAGACAGCAAGGATAGTAGAAGGGGGAGGAGACAGATGAGATAAGGAGGGAGTGTAGTGTATACAGAGAGGAGCAGACACAATAAGGCAAGGAGTGCAAAGAGGATCAGGGCATGATGCAGGGGAGAGTAAGGTAGGGAAGAAGGGACAAAGAGTAATGTTTAGTACATTTCAGCTCTCCTAGATCGGTGTATATTTTATGCCGGGTACTGCTAGTATTCATACAGTATATTCTATACTCACAAATGGCAGGCATTTCTTTTCCAAATTATGATCTTTCAAATAAATGTAATTAAACCAAGGCCCAGATTCACAAAGCTCTGTTATGCTACTTAACGCAACATTAACAGTAATGCTGTATTCACAATAATGTAACGTTAATCCATGGTCTCTGCATGTAATGCCAGAGTTAGGTATAAGATAGTGTTATTTCCGGAGTTATTTGCTTCTCCTTTATGCTCTCTCTCTACTCCACAAAATCCCTGTATCAGGATCTGGAAAGGAGTAATGCTCAGACTTACAAAATGACACATTATATGAAGTTATGCCAATATGACATGATGTTAACCCAATGTTAATGAGATGTAGTACTGGGCTGGAAATATGTAAGTGAATGAAGTGTTAAGACAGCAAACATAATGTCCCATCCTGTTTTAGGTAATGCCATGTTCCATACCCTGATATAACAGTTTAGTGAGTCTCCCCACCCCCAAATGGATAACTCGGAATGTGTTACTGTAGGAGTGATAGACGTTAAAAAGTGGCACAAATACAATATACAGCTGAACCCTGTTATAGCGTGGTGCTCGAGGTCCACATAATGAGACCGCGTTATAACCAGGATCATGAAATGGCCACTGCAATCAGGGGTTCCGGGTGGACTTACCTGGCATCTGCAGCTCTCTCTTCTCCCTGATACATAAAGCTGCGGCCACATGCATGGCGCTTACGCTCTCCCAAGCTTGGTGCGACAGTTCAATTTCACTTTCTAGCGCAGTGGAGGGTCACATGACCCTTCTCTGACCAATGACAGCAGTGAACAGTGAATTTATAAATTATTATTTTATATAATACACATGCAGGAATTGAACCCATGATCTTTCATATGCTAGGGCAATTCTAGCATAGAGGTTGTGAGTTGTGCAGTATGACCAGTCTAACTGTAACATTTAAGAGAGAGCGCCTTAGTTTACCTTTGCTAACGTTTCCAGTCAGATAATGTACCCAACACCCACCCTCAGCTTCCATCTAGTTTGGTAAGACAATGCATTTGGATAAACAATTTTAAAACAAGCTTTAAAAATCAACTGGATTAAAGTGATACCTTATGATGCAGATAAGCCTGTTCTTTTTTTATTGGCTATGCTGGGTTTCTACTTAAAAAAGTATGAAGCAATCATTGCCGAAGCTAAGCCAGAAATAATTTACAACCTTACCTACTTCTGAAATAGGATTCCATATAAGATAGTAAAACAAAAAGTGTGTACAGCATGGTTCACCTTGATTTCTAGTGCCATTTTCTTTGTACATATGACTATTTTTCAGGATTCTATAAATAAGACAGCAACGTTATGTGGAGAAATGTTAGTGAGAGTTAAGGAACATAGTTAATAATTGTGCACAAAAAATATTCTACCAGCCAAAAAGTTTTAAGAAATGTGTCAATTCTTCTTAAAGTATTTATGGACATCCTGTAAGGCGCCCGACAGAGTTGTAGCAGAGGACTGAGCACCATAGAGGTCCTGCCAGAAAGCAGCCGAAATGACACTAATCAGCAATATAAAAAAAGGTATCAGAAAGGTAGGCAAGGTAACAGGAGAGGCGAAATCAACATGCCAACGAGAACGCATGTGCGGGAACCCTATGACAACAATGGGCGTACAAGGCATCGCGGGATCATCAGTGGAAGTATTTTGAGACTTTTGAAGGGTACAAAGAACTGAGAGTACTACTTGGGAAAACTGAAATAAAATTTGAGAAAATAAAGGGGGGAAAAGTGGAGCAAAAAAAAAAAAGGAACTGTGACAAGGCACAACCCTTGTCTAAAAGGGTTTCAATAGAAAGCCTGTATTGGTCTGAGAAATCAAGCAGGGATCTGGTTAATTGCAGCTACAGACAATTAACCAGTCTCGCCCTGGCTCATCATACAGGTAGAGAAGGCTCCTGCTTTAACTGCAAGAGACTCACAGAAACAGTTGTCTTGAGCATAGAAGAACTGTGCTGCCTGCAAGACACCCTGAAACCAGACCCTCTACATCCAAGGTGCAGCGGACAATAGAACCCACCAGAGGATGGCCCCATGGACACAACCCAGAGAGTGACAAAAAGAACCCCCTCCTTACAGGTACCTCTTTGGACTTTGGGGTCATAGGTTGGCAAGAGGCCTATCCTCCCAGCCCTGCAGATAGGGATTGGGAAGGTCAGTTAGCCCTTACAAAGGGATAGGATGTTTGTTTGTTTATTTGTGTGCCTCCTTAAAATGTATTGCTTAAAGCTACGGGCTAAATAAAAGCCATGGTTTATGTTCCAGAAATATGTCTTCCTGGTTGTACCTCTGCATATGTCTCTTACAGGGCCCTTGCTAGAAATTGCCGAAGTTAAACTTAAACTTTAATAGTTTAACATGGTAAGACGTAAGAAATAAAAATGGTATCTCAACGTTCATTAGATATATATATGGTTAGTATAGAACAAGTATAGTTAGTATAGGGAAGAGCTTCACTCAACCTCTTTTTTTTCCTCCCAAATGCACAAAAGATCTCTAAATAACTATAGAGAATCATTTTTGTGATTCTGTATTTCTTAGTTAGGAACTGCATGGTGATACTAACAAATAAATTATACTGACTAGTATTTGGTGAACATGGAAGACTTTTGTTGTCCTAAACATTGTTAAATATTTCAGCATCTGAAGCAGTACACTATGAATTAAGTGCCCCTTAAAATATAATACATAATAAACTCTAAAATTCCCAGTTCTGTGTAGATCCACCAAAGGATTAAATATTTTACAATTTTATTCACATTAAAATGCATTATCCTTCCCACTAAACTTCTTCTTTTCTTTGTTTGTTGAATAGAAATTATTATTAAAAATAAATGGGCCCTGCCTCCTGTAACCCAGTGAGTAATATTGACAATAATATTAAACAAAAAAGTAATATAAATTTCCCTTAAACAACCTTTGTCATTATTTTTCATTACTTTTTTTTCCAATTACTTTTGTCCTTCCTTTGTCTAAAGGTCGAGCGAATGCACCGTTCATTTAGTCAACATATATTTAACATTTAAGGCAATATTTTTTTTTCATTTCCCCTGAAAGACTGAATTTATGCTGCAGACATGCATTCCCATTCTTTTTCACATTGCACTGCCTTACGTCAATGACCTTAGAAAGCTCACATTTTGGGATTATCATCACTGCTGTTACACTCTTCGTATCATCAATTAGCAGAGGTTAGAGTAAAAAAAGTGGTGGCAGTACTGTATGCTTGAATGCAGGAGAGTAGATAAGGGAGATCCAACGCACTACGAGATATGTGTCACAGAGAGCCTTGTACAGGAGGTGAGCTCCAGGAGCATATGGGTACAATGACAAAAACACATGTTTTGTTACATTTACTTAAACCATTTTTTGTGTTCTGTATATACTACCCATATCCCTTGTGAAGCTGGTGGGTTGTTTCTGTAGATTATATGGTATAATAAACATCATTTTTTGTTTTCTTTCACACGAAAAAATGGTTTTGCTGCTAAATTGCTAAATGTGAATTTAGTTTTACTGGTAATTGCTAATAGCTATTGCCATTTACTGAACATCTTCTTATGTCCCCTCCATTCCTCTTTCAAGCGGATTTGCATTTTAACCTGTGTACCAATCTTGCATGACCCCACATTAGCAATGCATCTGGACTGTGCTAGCAATGAAGTGATAATTAAACACATACCTAAGCTTATTGTCTAAGCTTAGACCACAAGACCTTTTTATTGGATCATCTCATCCCTTCTTAGCCTAAGTTTTCAAATTGTAAATAGGACACAGAAACTGACCAGATTATGGTGAACAGTTTATAACATCATCTGTGGTATAAGGTAAAGAAGAAGGTTAAAGACGGGTGGAACTGAGTGACATTGAATTGAGAATTTCTGAACCATAATGAACTGCTCTAGCAAACCATAATTAAGGCTCATAACTCAGCATCCTTTGACTCAATTTTTACATCACAAATGACACCCCAATTTATTTTCATGACTTCATCTAATATTAGGATCTGCCACTCAAAACTGCTAGGTTTCTTTCAAATCTGGCCCATATCCCCAAAGTCTCATAAAATTTCTATTTAACACTGAATGCTCTAATGAGCCGTAATATGTCAATCTCACGACCTAATGTGCTTGAATATAAAGTGGTGAAAGATAAATAGATAAATGGAAAAGAAAGAAGCAAAAATTGGATTGTTGAAACACGAGGGAACAAATATTAATGGGGCCAGGTATTATTTTTTTTAACAGATAGTGGCTTTTTCTATAACAATGACAGTGACAACGTATTCCACCTATCATTTCATACTTTATGATATCATTAGTATCCCTTGATGGAAGTAACAGTCTTATTACAAGCACTTGTCTAGTTGATCCCTTACATAATTATGTGGGTTCCATGCACACAACATCTAATATCTTTATTGCTCAGCATTGCTGCCGATTTCATTTTTTCCCAGGTACTTGGGAATTGAGCTTTCAATCTTCAGACAGTAGATGTTAGAAATGGAATAATAACTATAGCACAGCTTTTCCCCCCTCATCTACAAGGCAGGGCTGGTTTTGGAATTTTGTCGCCCATATGCCACCAAAGGCATGTACCATTTCGCTGTCCTGGCCTCCTCCTCCTGCAGCGTCCTAACGTCACGTGGTGAAGCATCTCCATGTCAATCAGACGCCATGTGACATCACATTGTCATCGCAAAAGCTTCGCCATGTGATGACGCGGCACCATTTGACCCCATGGCGCTGCAAAAGGTATAGGGCGACGCTGCAGGAGGAGGTAAGAGACTTTTACAGAGGCCCCGCTCTTTGCCCCGGCAATCAGCGTAATTGTTGTGGGGAAGAGAGTGTGGCCTCTGTAACCGCAGCACCTACCCCCCCTCCCACCCCCCACCACAATGTTCCACCCTAGGCCCAGGCCAAGTAGGCCTATGCCTAAATATTGGCCTGCTATAAGGGTATCATGTATAGTTTCCTTCCCCTATTTATATGAGTGCCATGTGTGTTATGTAACAATTGTAATCCACATTCTATACTGAGATGATGAACATGTATCGCCTCCACTGTCCTAACTGTCAGAACCATCCCCGTGGCACCGAGAAGACATGACCCCAACACCTCCCAAACAACCACGCATGCATGTAACCCATAACCTGACCATAATGTTCCCACCCCTGACCCCTGCAAAGGCATATTAATAATTACTCTATGCCCATAACATGAAATGTTCCAAATAAAACCCCACCATTATTTTACTAACTAATGTACAGTGCCCTGGATAAGGGGGCTATATAAATGTTGTTAGAAATAAATAAATGTAAGCTACAATAATATGGGGCTACATAGGAAAAATGCAGAACATTCGAAAATATTGAAAAAAAAGTGGGGGGTGGAGGGAAATGGTGACACGGAAAGCTAAGGGATCCCCTATCTAAATTAAATGTATAATGGTTTCCAGCACTCAATGTAAATATTAAAAGAGACTCAGAAAGATGAGGAAAAACGTGTTATTTTTTTCTCAATATATTACATGCACACACTATATATAAAGCAGTAATAATGGAATAGTAGAGCTGTGATGGACAAAGAAATGCAAAATTACCAAAAATAGGCAAGAGAGATGGTAATAGTTACCCACAGCTCTCATCAAGAATATGCACACACACAAACAGGATTGGCACTAATGAACTGGCAGCGTAAGCCAGTCAAAATGTCAAGGATCAAAATCAGTACATTTGAGCTATTTTGGACAAGAAAATGGTATTTAATGAAGGATGGGGGTTTTGGTATCCCCAAAATCCAAACCCCCTCGAATTTGTATGTAATTCAGTATTACCTGAAATCGAGTTGTCGGAGCCAGGTCTGTGCATGAACCAAATCAAAACTAAAATAAATAAATACAATGTGTTAATTTCCCGCTCAGATCTCGCAACATTTTCTTCCCTAGCAAGTTGCTCCTCCCTTCCTCTGCTACCATTGTGTGTTGTCATTGGCAGTGGAAAGGGAGGATGGCACAAGGAGAGATAGAGAGAGACACCAGAAGAACAGAGGGGCAGAGAGAGACACACATGGGCAGATAATATATAGTACCATAATCTGACTCTGACATATCACTAAATCTATTATTTATGTTCGGTTCATAACTAGTATATTAGGCTGACATGCCACCATAGAGATATAACTACTATTATGTACCAGTATAACAGTCAAATTAGTCTGAGTTGTGTTAACACTGTTAGGTTGCCTGTGTTCCTTGAATTATATAGTGTGAATATACAGTATATCCCCATCTGAACTGTCTATACTGTGTACCAATCAAGTCAGTCCAGTTGGGCTAATACATTAGGTTTCTGTGTATGTTAGGCATATAGTATACTAGGTTGGCAGAGAGATACTACCATCTAATCTGTTACTACACTCTACCAGAGTCCCAGTCAATTCAGTTGGAGTTGGGTTAACACTGTAAGGTTGCTTGTGTATGTTGGGTATATACATACTACACGTAGGCTGGCATACAGATATCACATCTGACGTTTTGGGTATACAGGTTGGCATATATATTATTTAATTAATTTCCTGTTTTAAAGGTGTTTTACTTATTTAAGCATGTTTCATGTTTTATGGTGTGATCCTAGCATTCCCTGCTTATTTTGGTTTTTATTTTTAGATATGTATACATTTGTGTACATTTTTAACAATACAAAACCAATTTACAGTACTTCCAGCAAAACCAAAGCATTATTTGAACCCGAGACACATGTGAAAGTGCTCTCCATTAATTTCAATGGAAAGATGCCAGAATAGGACATTTGGTTGTGGCCAATTCACCACGACTAAATTACCGCCATCATTCAGCCACAGACGGACCCTCCGCCACAGTCGATTCGCCACTGGAACCTCCACCGCTGGGCACTTTTACAATAAGCTAAATTTTAGCGGGTAGGGTAAAGGCTTAGGGTAGGGGTTTTAGGGTAAGGGCTTAGGGTAGGGGTTTTAGGGTAAGGTCTTAGGATAGGGGGTTTTAGGGTAGGAAGTTTAAACACTTACCTTAGCGGCGAAGCGACCGGCGCAGTGTGAGTCACGGCAAAGCGCTGACACTCATTTGGTCGTGGCGAAAGGGCCACGTCCAAATGTCCTAGAACGGAAAATGCTGACATTCATCAGTGAGACTCATTCAAGGCTTTAATGCTGCTAATGCTAAAAATCAGTGAGACTGACTCCAAATCGGTTAGACTCATAGAAAATGAGAGCTGATGGCCTGCTGTAAAGAAATTCAATAACATCCATATTAAATCAAATGCAAACCATCAGGACAGTGATGTCTGGATTGTAATCAAGCACTGAAATACATGGGGGGTTGCATTGAAATGTAAGATACTTTAAAAGTGTGATACAATGGCTTATGTACAGTAAATAGAGTTACAAATGTAGCTGTAACAGAACAAATGTTGATTGCTGCTTTCAACATTCAATCTCCATTATGTTTTTTTCTTTTGTTTTGCATCTTTTAATCTAGATTACTTCCAGTGTGAGGCCACCTTGGAACACTCTTGAGAATAGATTATGAGTTCTGACCCTGTGGGTCGTGACCTCCAGTCCCGCTGCAGGCATCTGCATTGTTAATACATGAATTGTACTGAAAATACATCCATGTGCTTCCATACAGGTTGTAACTCCAGAGACCTTTATATTATGAAGCAAGAATCTATTTAAAAAGAAAAAACCTTCTTAAAATACAGTGTGGTCTCTTATCAAAAATGCATAAATAACAAAAAATATTATGTAGGAGAGGTTGCATATTTAGGAAGTACATCATTTGACAGATAGTTTATTACCAGGCTAAGAAATATGAATAACTGAATAATTTGGACAGTATTCTTAAATTAATGTCATAAGGGCCAGTCCACTGTTTTAATTCTGCTGAATGTCTTCATGTCTAGGTATATGACACTATCTTGACATGCTATCTTCCTTCCATTGCTACATACTAATAATCTTGTAAATATCCAGACAAACACTGTTTTGTTATCTCTAGCATATTTTACCAATCAATGCTGCCTGTATGCTGAATATTGATTAGTTTGTGCCATTCAGTAAGTACAGTAAGTGTGCGGCATTCTCATGCACAGAAGAATTCATGTTGTGAAGCTATGAACATCTTTAAGTACGACTAGAATTTTGCTAAAGTCTCTAATTCACACGGTGACAGCCATCTTGAAAACGGGCAAATGCTGGGTGTGCGACAACTACATACTAATAATCGCAGACCCCTGGTTCAAAAACCCCATAAAAAAGGAGTAGGAATGGAAGGGATTGCTGCTTTAATTTAAAAGCAGCCATCGTAAATAATGCATTAACGGAAATTCAATAACAAAACTATAGTAATATCAAATATAACCATTTATTAAAAGGCGTAGCAAAAAATGACAAATAAATATCTATTAGCATTTCTTTACTTTGATAAGTGCCCCTCTCCCCCCCTCCGCAGTACCCACCCCCAGTACATTGACTTTTGAATTGTTATTTAAGGGTTTATTGCATGAGATGGGCTACACATATGACACTGTACAGTATGTCATGATATGACAATTTTCTAAAGCTCAGTGTGCGTATCCTTTGTAATGTTACTGCAGAAAGACCAATAACTATCTAACTTATATGAAGCAAAATTGGAAAATAGATTTATGGATGAAATTTTTGAGACAGCAACAAGAAATGCAATTTTGTTCCAGGCAAAGGAAAAGTGAGGTCTTTGGTGAAGCACAAAGAACCTTTCAAAGAAAATTAGGTTTAAATGGGTTAAAAATTGGAAACAGAATGAAACGGTTTACAATCTCTTCTAACAGAGTGTTTTACGTTAGTTAAGAAAAACTAACTGGCTTCTAATACAGCAGTTTTTTTCGTGACGGAAGTGAGCCTTTTGCCACTGTCATCCACTGACTTCAATATTTTATTGTTGAATAAAAAATTGAATGCGGTTTTCACTTATAGAAAATAATGGCTTGACTCACCAATTACTAAATACGTGTGATATGATTGTAGGGACAAAAATTACAGATCACTGCAGATTCTTAACAATACTTAGCCATTTGTGGTTTTCTCCTTGGTGGAATTGGCTTTTAAAGAAATGCATTGATGGAATGGATTTGTACTAACGCCGTGACTCAGAGAGGCATTCAGAATATTTGTCATGGGAAAATGCAAAAATGATATAGGGGAACTTAGTAAGTGATAGACAAATGTGTCAAAGTTCGGCCTGCAAACTTTCGGACAAACTTTTCTAAGTCTTCGCAAACCTGCAAAAGATTGTTTGCAGGAGTGGGCTGGCCTGGGGTGCAGGGTGGGGGGGGGATTTATTTAAAATATTTTGGCCGGTAGCGGAGAGCAGAGAAGCAGGGTCTGTGTGCAGCTCAATGCAGACTCCAGCCATTAGGTGGCACTGCAGAGCTCACAAAGCAGCTTCTCCTCTCCTCGCTTGATTTGAGCCGCTGTCCGGATTTAAACAAAGTCCAGATTTGGAGAATTCGACACGCGCCAGTTTAGATGGGGGTTCAGATTCCCGAACCGCCCATCCTAAATGAACAGTGTGTTAAACGAAATGGAAAGTACAATTAAAAAATAAGTACAATAAGTTCAATTAAAAAATAAAAAAAAATATTTCATATGATACAGCTATATGCACGAGGTCAGAAAAGACTGTTTGTTTTTTAGAAAGTACTGGTTATAATATCTACTGTATAAATAACTACTTGTACAAGAGCTATTAATTTCTTCTGCTTTGAAATAATGCAGACCCATCCTACAGTGAAGACTTCTAGTTGTGAGAAGTACCACACTTTATATTCAATTCAATAATAACTTACATTATAGGCTAAAGCTGGTAAATTCCGGGCATTATTGAAATCCCTGCTCTCTGATTGGTTAAAATTCTGGGCATTATCCAATCAGTAATGGCCCGGAATTTTTGGCAGCTTGCCAAGTTTTTCAGCCAATCAGCTTTCAGTTCTCATTCACAAAGAGTGACATTCTTAGACAGGGGATGTGATTGGACAGAAGGCACCAGCAAGGCACTGACTCCTCCCCCTCCCTGCCTGCAGAGAGCTCCGCACAGGGGAGTGAGGGGAAAAGTTTGTGTGTCTGCTGTGTGTTTTGTGGGTGTAATGGGGGTAGCAGAGTGTTTTATTGGTGTGTGTGTCTTCTGTTGGTGTGTATTGTGGATGTAGAGGAGGCAGCAGAGTCTTCTTGGTGTGTGTCTGCTGTGTGTGTAGAAGGGGGGCTGCGGTGTGTGTGTCTTCAGTGTGTGTTTTGTGGGTGGAGGAGGGGTGCAGAGTGTTTTTTGTGTGTCTGCAGTGTTTGTGTTTACCAGGGGGCTGCATTGGGTGTAGAGAGGGGGCTGCTGGTGTGTGTTTTTGTGGATGTAGAGGTGGCAGAGTCTGTTTTGTTGTTTTGTGTTTGTGTGTATGTGTGCATGCGTGCGTGCGTGTGTGCGTGTGTAGAGGTGGCTGTGTGTATGTACAATTTCCTTTTAATAAACTTGCAGTAAAAGCATAGGAATGTAGACAATCATGCTCTTAAAAATCAATATAACTACAAAAATGTATCTTTTTCATGAAAAATGTAAAATAAATTAAAAACAAGCATACATTTAGCCTATAATAGTAAGAATCCCCTCAGAACAGGGCATTACTGGCCATGCTCTGGCTGGGTTAAACTCTTCCAGTGGTCAACACCACTGACTGAATCTGATGACGTTTACATACTCTTGTGAGTTTCTATATCTGTTGTACATTGGAAGCTGTCAATGAACACTCATTTCAGTCTTCCAATAAACTTTGTTTCCACTATTGCAATAACTGTGTAATGGAATGTATAACAAACTGAGGCCCAAGGTGAATGGTTGCTATTTTCTCTCATGAGAGCTGTGAAGTGTAGCATGAATTAGTGGGAATGCTGAGAAAAGGGGAAATGACAAAAGTGAACAGAAGGATTTCCCCCCTTGCTTTTGTTACTACCCCTCTGGGCATTTCTAATCCTCCTTAATCTAAAGAGTCATTCGCATTCAAGGAATTCTGCAGTGTGCCTTGTGTCACAGGCTGCTACCTGTACGTCCCCCTTTTCCCAATAAACCCAACCGCTTCACAGTATGGCACATGGTTATAACTTGTATTCTGCTTCTCTGTGCAACTCTATAATGAGGTCACTTCACTGAGAATAAAAGGAATTGGCATTTTCTTCCCCCAACTCTCCAAATTATTTTCACTCTTACTGAAACGATTCTTAAAAAAATCCTGCAATCGCTTAACCCTTTGCTGTCAGAGGAGCCTGCAATGCTGTTTTGTGCTGCCTCTTAGGAGGAGAGAAAGGGGAAAAAAATAAAACATAACATCACTAACCTTGTAAGATTTTTTTTTTTAAACAGTTCACGTTCTTGGTTTTGACTGCATTCAATGTTTGGAACAGCAGGTACTCACGACTGACTGAAGAAAGCTGGGTGATTTTCCTGATAGCAGACCTCTGACACTCGGGGCTGTGATCCTGATGCGATGTTCTAGGCCCTGCTGAGATTGGAAACAGAGGGCATTGGCAGAGAAGCCGCCTTCTCCTCCTCTCCTGCAGGGGCTGAGTCTTTGGGGAGTTGTAGCCTTTTGTACTCCCAGTCATGCTGACAGGTCATCTTTAGGGAAAAAGCATCCCGTTTAAAAGCCTGTCTCTTACAATATCCACTCGCTCAGGCGCTCTGTTAACAGATCCTTCTGGTAACGCAGCAATACTTCACCCCCCCCCCCCCTCCTTTTTTTTCTTTGTATATGTAAAGCGTGTGGCAATGTATAATTCTACATTCTTACCTAAGGTGGCAATCGTTTGCTGCTCCTGTTATAAATCTGTAAACATCCTTATTGTGTGACTAACATAATGGCTGCCTTTCATTTTCAATGAATCCTTCAATCAGTGTAACTCAGCAGCTACAATGTATCAGGATATTACTAAGGTAACATTATCTATTGTTACAGTTTGCAGCTCAAACTGCTGAGAAATTTGGCAACAAATGATCACAAACAGGAAAGTGTTGCAAAGATCTTGTGCTGCTTGGGAGGTGGGCTAAAATCTGATATAGAAATCAAAGGATGTCTTAAAACTCATTAAAAATAGCATTAACAGTTGAATAATATTTATTTTTTAAATGCAGTTAATATTATCTAAATACTACAGAACTGATTTATTTAAAAATAAATAAATAAAAACATAAGATTTTCCTGCTTTAAAGTGAGAAACATACATGGCTAATGTGTAAATCTAAAAGAAAACATTAAGACTTGTGTTCTTCTGGAGATCATGCGGTATAAAGCACTTTAGATGCTGGTAACTGGTGCCTGCAATTTTTGAATTTCAGTGCAATATAGATTTTCTTTCATTGCTTTTGTTTTTTCTTCTCATATAGTTGAACATGAAATTGATCAGGTTAGCCAAGTGGATCTTGTGTATTAAATGCATTTGGACAAAGTTAAAGTCTGATATTCGGTATTTTGTCAAATTTGATCATGCATATAATGTTATGCTATATCATATAGTGAGGGATAAAACATTAGTATTTTGTTAAATATAAAATTGAACAAATTTGGGAAAGATGTGCAGCTTTCACTCACGTACAAATTGTGGGCACTATACATATGGGCATTTTTTTCTGATACTTAGGGGTATTTTCTATAAGCTCCGAGATCACTGATCCGTGCGGGCTGACATGGAAATTTCATTGCAGTCAATAGGGCTCCGGTGCCAGAACGCACGGATTGGCGATCTCAAAGTTTATAGAATATACCCCTTAATCTGCGATTTAAAAGAATTCTGTGTATGTGCAGAGTGGATTTCTATCCTTTGCCAACTCATGAGTTTATAGATGTTTTAATAGCAAACCCTTCACCTGAAATACTGTATGCATCTTTGAAAAATGCAATTGTGCAAACAAATTTAATTACTCACTATAGGACCTCGTCTGGGGTTATTTACAAAACATACATAGCACATCCAAAACCAATCCACTTGAACAGCCACTAAAACATAAACATTTAGTAAAACACCCCAAAGTGAGTTCATGTCAGACAGGATCTTAAATCATCGTGAAATGTTAGTGTCAGTGTTACTAGCCAGTGGTGGATCTGTGTCAGTGTTATACCTCAGCAGATTTGATGCTCTTGGATAGTGTAATCTGCTATAATAAACCGATTGAAACTGGCATTAAACCATTCAAAATACCAGCTTCCTACATCGTCAAAATCATTATTCTCTCAAATAATTCCCTTACTGCCGAAGGGACCTGCAGCTCAAAGGGGTAATGCATAGATGTCTTTTTGGTGTGTTATGCCTGAGTACATGTAGACACACTTTTTAGCTTCAGCTCAGGCGTAAAATATACCCTATATCAGGGGCCCCAAGGGATGAGGTCACACACTGAATCAGATCACGTTTTCATCCTCTTGTGAGCTTGTATTCAAGCACCACAGCTGAACATGGAGATCAAAGGACGCTCTTTTCAGTCACCTAATATGTTTCATTGCCACTGTTGAAATTACTCTATAATGGGATTTACACCAAACTGATGGAAGACAACCCCAGTGAACAGAAACAATTCTCCTCATGAGACCAGCGAAACAAAGCACGAGTCTGCAGGAAAGCTGAGCTGGAGGCAAGGACAAAAAAACGGTCAGCAGACTTTCCCCTCTCCTCCTTTTGTCATTTTATTTGTGGGGTTCCCACCTTTTCTTTCATGTCACTCTCAGTAAAGTCAGAGGACGCTAGTAATGATGTTTGCATGTTAAAGGAAGACAATGACAAAACACTTGTTTGTTCAGTTCAGTATATTACATGTTCTGCATACAAACGGACGTTTGACGGAATATCTAGATAAACTAATGTATTGATTTATGCAGGCAATCTCAATTGAGCTGATTTCTGGTTGGCAGCCCTTGTAGCCCTTTATCTAATACAGGGGTAGCCAACTCCAGTCATCAAGGGTCACCAACAAGTCAGGTTTTAAGGATATCCCTGCTTCAGTACATGAGGCTCAATCAGTGGCTCAGTTATTATGACTGAGCCACTGATTGAGCAACCTGTGCAGAAGCAGGGATATACTGAAAACCTGACCTGTTTGTGGCCCTTGAGGACTAGAGTTGCCTGCCTCTGATCTAATACAGTACATAGGGGTCAATTTATGTAAGTCTCCTGGCTGCATAATGAGGGCACCAGATTTCTGAATGTAAAAACTCCCATTGCCTTTAATTGGATTCATTTTCTTTGATACATCGTGTTCCGTTTCTTTTTCCAGTTTTGGAGATGGGATACTTGGATAAATAGACCCCATAGTGAGGTAACTTGGGTATACATTAGTTATCACTTATGATTTGCAATATTAGCTTTTGATTTCCTTAAAGTCTTGCTGTGTTCCTTAATCTTAATGTTCCTTCCTGCCTCTCACCTGTCTCCCCTACAATCTATCCTAAACGCTGCTGCCAGAATCACTCTACTCTTTCCTAAATCTGTCTCTGCGTCTCCCCTCCTGAAATCTCTCTCCTGGCTTCCGATCAAATCTCGCATATCACACTCAATTCCCCTCCTCACTTTTAAAGCTTTACACTCTTCTGCCCCTCCTTACATCTCAGCCCTAATTTCTCGCTATGCACCATCCCGACTCGTGCGTTCTTCTCAAGGATATCTTCTTTCTACCCCCTTTGTATCTAAAGCCTCTCCCATCTTAAACCTTTCTCACTGATGGCCCCTCGTCTCTGCAATGCCCTTCCCCTCAATACCTGACTAGCACCCTCTCTATCCACCTTTAAGACCCACCTTAAGACACACTTGCTTAAAGTGGCATATGAATACCACTGTGGATAATACTGAACACATAATATATAAAGCTTGGCCCCCTGCAGACACACTTACCAAAATTCCCTCCTACTCTCTCTGTACATTCTCCCTACCTACCAATTAGATTGTTAGCTCCTCGGAGCAGGGACTCCTCTTCCTTAATGTTACTTCTATGCACTTATTCTCATGACCTGTTATTTATATTGTTATGTACATTAATGGCGCTATATAAATAAAGACATACAACACAATCTCTGAACTAATGTATTTTCCTATCTTTTCACGCATTCCCATCCATGTACGTTTCCCTCGTCCTTCTCAGTGTGGAGGTTTCTCCTCATCACTATCTGTTTCTCCTAAAACCAATTTCCTTTAAGTGGTTATTGGAAACCTATTTTAAAGTTAATACACAATTGCCTTAATCGTGCTCTTCTTAATCGGAACGAAAATATTTCCACTTTAAAAAGTTTTTAGTTGTCCTTCAGTGCTTTATCAAAAATAGAAATAAATGCTATTCAAGACAACCTTGATTAAATAGGCTCCAAATTAAGGGGTATATATATCAAGAAAAGTGGAGTTATTTGGGGTCACAAAAACGGTACCAGATGTATGAAACAAAAACAATCTATTGATTTCAAAGGGGTTTTTTCTTTGTTATAGAATGTTTGTTCTGTGTGTTTATAGAATGTTACCACTTTTGCCTTGTTACATACAGTACTGGATGGTCCCAGGGCTTTTTAGTATTCAAAGAGGGGTGACATAGCAGCCAAAGATCTTCAGAGGGCTCCTACATTTACTTCTTTCCATTCACATGTTCTCCAGAATTTGGCCAGTTGACACTTTTCGTGCCTTCCTATCACAGAAAAGCAATTTACTGAGGTGGAAATGTTCTTATTAACCCACCTTGTATCTAAATAGAATCCTCAAGCACCCTCGCCCAGCTTGCTAACACCCTATGGATGGCATGCATGCATTTCTTTGGCTAGTATCTTCATATTAGGCCAGGCTCCTCATTTCTAATGAATTCCTATTCATTCAATTTAACCAGATTCAGCTGTATAAGAACCTCCACCCACAACCTACTTTTTCAGAAGTCCTTTGTTTTTGGCCTTCAAGAAGCACGAGCTTCATTCTTCCCATGGAAAATGTAAAAACTTTAAGCATACGGACAATCCAGCTTTAGTAAAACCTAAGGCTGCGCCCATGGTCGGGCAGATTGGGCGGAGGCGTGCGCACGCCGATCAAACTGTCCAAGGCAGTGATCGCTTCCATGTGGTGTGCGGGCGCACGCGTGCGGAAGCGGGAGGGGGAGTGCGTTGCGCAAGAAATCAGTTCAAACTGATTTCTTGGCGAGACAGGCCAGTCACGTGAGCGGTTTGCCCAATAGGGCGAACCAGCTCCGTGACGTGGCACGCCCCAAGACACGCCTAGACACGCCCACGGACGGCGCGCATACAATGGCCAGGGAAAGCACCCGCTTTCCCTCAGCCTCCGCGCGCCTCCGCACGGCTGCATTTACCATGTCCGCAGCCTAATATTACTTGTCAAACGTTCAAATTCTTTCTATACAATACACAATAACACGTACATATACACAGTGGAATATTTAGCAACATCCATCTGATTTTTTTAGTAGTTTAAGAGTTGCAACAACAAAGTTTGCACATGATTTCCAGTTTTCCAATGCTATTTATTGAGAGTTTTTACATAACCATCTTACTGCAATTTGTCTAATATTGTGTGTTGTTAAACTATCTTAGGCAGAGAGTGGGCAAAAATATAATTTATGTTTAAGAAGTATCACTGCAAGTCTGTAAGTCAATCTTTTTCAACAATTCTTTTTCTTCTGTGCGAAGTCTGCGAGTGTAATTGCTCACTGAAATGGTAATATGAATGCAAATTAACTTAATTGTGGAATGCAATTAAGTATATTAAAATTCTTGAAAATAGAACAGAATTGAGCCGTAATTTTAGCTGTAATTTTTCATTGAATTTCTTCACGCCGTCTCATTATGCAACGCTTATCATTCACATCGTGAGAGACACCGGGTTTCTGTCATCGTAAAATGTGTTATATTCTCAGCTATGTTTAGTACGTTAAATAAAGTTGGATGTGCCAGAGACAGAGGTCGGTTATCTAAGGGCTCATAGGGGTTAATGCATATCTACAAAGTGAACGATATACAGTAGTGCCCCGCTTTTCAGCTTCTCGGCGTTCCGCTAATATGGCAGTTTTATAAATAAATGTTTCCTGACTTCACCCATGTATTTGTCATGCAGCCCAAGCTCTCCACACACGCACTCTCCCCCTTTCCTCCTCGGTTTCCATCCAATCCCTTCTCGGCTCGCCTCCGTTTGTTTCCGGAATGCTGCATTCTGGGACGGAGTAGGAGGGAGGAGGGATGGGAGGTCGTGGGTGAAAATAGCTTGTGTGCGCTCTGCAGACAACAAAAAAAGGCGATGTTGCGCTTTTCGGCGCTTTTCGCTTTTCGGCGGAGGTCTGGAACCGAACGTGCTGTATGAGTGGGGCCCTACTGTACAAAGAAAACCAGCTGTTAGTGATCTCATTAGCATAGGCTTAACCCATGTTAAATTAGCATAACCATGTGTTAGTTTCAAATAACATGGCATTAAGCATATCACACCTAAAGGTAGTGTTACTCCCATCCAGACCCTGATGGTAATTTAAGTCACTTGAATATACTTTCAATATTGTCTGCATTTAGATTTGCATATTTCCCAGGTATCTTAATAATTATTAATAATATTTTTTTTAAAAAGCATATAAAATGTAGACATTTGCCCATCTCTAAGGTAGATTGTGTCTCATTAAGTCACTTACCGGATGTCGGTGGATCTGCACCTGCAGAAAACAGCTTGCACTTGGATCTATGGAGCTGATGAGATCTGGCCGTGGAAAGGTTGTTTTCTGTAGATACTTAAAGCTGCGGTTCAAGCTGTCGTTTTTTTTTTTATTATTCAATATGTGCATAAATACCATCTGCACACTGCCAAGTGATTAATAAGTTGCTGATCGATCCGTTCTCCTGTAATCGATCGCTGAAGATTCAGCTGGGGGTTCACTAAATGCATCTCGGGTAATCGTCTGCTGCACTGACGGCCAATGTTCTATGAGGAAGATCATGTGACCAGGCAGGCACTAGATTCAATTGGTTCACTGCTAGAGAGGGCAGGGCTCAAAAAAGGTTATGCTGTTTCAGAACGGGAAGGGGATGTGACTTTGTATATGGTTGCTATAGGAACAAACATGTTTGTTAGATTAGAAAATATTAAAATGTCTTTAAAATTGTTTTGTTTGTTATTTTGTTAAATGCTACAAGTATTTTCTCATAATACAGAACTGATTTATTTAAAAAAAAAATAAATGTAGGATATTACTTGAACTGCAGCTTTAACTCCAGCCAAAGTTCATATCAATATATTACATTTTGTATAATATCATTATTATAGGGATAAAAAGAGCAAGGAGTACTGTAATAATTTTTGACCAAATAATACTTTGATTTAAATCGACGAGGCAGTTCAGGCTCCTTCCTTTTCCATGTAAAAATAATAGATTAACTAACTACACGCATATAACCAAGATAAAAATTGCAGACATAATTAAAACGGTCAGGTACTTTATGCTATCTCCCTAGTAACCATGATACCATTTATAGCCTTCTTATATGTGTCACAGATACTTTAATTATGCAGTTTCTCCCCTCCCCCCCTTCCCCAATACATGATTTATCTGAACGTCAATAACCAGACTACTGATAAGTTGATGTAATTGTGGATGACTTCCAATTTCTGGACTCATCAGTAATCCAACATCAAAAGTCCTTATTAATAAAGCTGTATTTACAAATAGGCATAGTTTTCTGTTACTGTATGTTGCATAAGGAGAATTCTTAGGTTACATTTCTAAATAGGTAATCTAAATAGTTGATATATTTAAATACTCTGCATCAGCCTTCTCTTATGGTGTAATAACCCTTGACTGTGATGTGCTTCCTTCTACAACCGTACATTTGTATCATACATTACTTTTCTAATGTTGACTGTTTCTGTATATAATAATAATAAGTTCTTGTATAGCGCTGCTAGTTGTACGTAGTGCTTTACAGAGACATTTTGCAGGCACAGGTCCCCCCCGTCGAGCTTACAATCTATGGGGGGGGGGGGGGGTTGGTGCCTGGGGCACAGGGAGATAAAATGACTTGCCCAAGGTCACAAGGAGTCGACACGGGAATTGAACCAGGCTCCCCTGCTCCAACCTCAGTGCCAGTCAGTGTCTTTACTCACTGAGCCACTCCTCCCATAATAGCATGTTTTTGTATAGCGCTGCTAATTTTTTACGTAGCACTTTACAGAGACATTTTGCAGGCACAGGTCCCTGACCCGTGGAGCTGACAATCTATGTTTTTTGGTGCCAGGAGGCACTGGGAGATAAAGTGACTTGCCCAAGGTCACAAGGAGCCGACACCAGGAATTGAACCAGGTTCCCCTGCATCAAACTGAGTGCTAGTCAGTGTCTTTACTCACTGAGCCGCTCCTTCTCTCCATGTATATATATTTAGATAATTACAAATCTGAGTAGATTTGTTTTTCCTTTCTATGTAAACCAATAAAGTGAGAAAAAGAGAGATACGTATGTTTACATGTCTGCTGTTTTCTTGTTGCTAGAAATATATATATATTTTTTCCCAGCGGGAGATATCTTCTCAGATAAATACTATATAACATTCTTTAGGTTAATTTTTGTTCTGCCATCCATTCACTTTCAATGTTATATACTTCATCCAGGAAGGCACTTAATTCTCAGTAATGTATCGAAGCACTGCTCAGACATTAGACCTACACAACACGTAAAACAATGTATAAATTACGTTCCTATTCACATGAAAGACACATTGGCCTTCCAAATTGAATGATGATTATGTGTCACTTACAGCCTTAAATCACTGCATATTGCTTCTAAGTATTTTAGCAGATCACTAATTGTACCTAAGCTATTGCATTGTAGGCTGTCAGAATGACCTGTAATGCATGGAGTGTATGTAATGTTGCAATCACTTCTGGTAGTTAAGTGGTAAAACCAAGATGGAAAAAAACATTTCCTGTGGTATTATTCAAGCTTATACAAACTGAAATGCATCAAAATAAGTGTAGTCAATCAGATTCTGTAGAACGTATAATGTCCGACAAAGATTTGTATACAGCTGTCCCAGTCGGTAAAGAATTGCATTTCAGTGCTATTTACTAAGCTGACTGATCAGGCCTTTAACATTTTTTAATATATCAGGATGTAAAATAACGCTTTAATTACACCTGGAATAGTGCGCACAGAAGACAGAAGGAATAAAACTGTATCCAATAAAAATGTAAGATGATGCACTTTGCAGCAATGCTATATTAAAACTGCAGAAAGTACAGTACCATAAGCTGTTTTATTTATCCTTATTTCAAAGGATATGGACTATATTAAAAGATGGAAGACATATTAAATGTGAACTTTAACGCATGTTCCTTCCTATCTCCACCTACATTGCGCAATTCATCAATACACAACTTTTCATCTTTGTCATAACCAGAAATACCTGAAAATAACATATTTTGTTTTAATGTATATTTTGTTAACTATTGTCTTTTTCAACCTGATTCCTACCTGTTACTGTTATTTAATAATGTTACATATGCTAAAATATATGACTTATTTCTGAATAATACTTTTTACAGGCATGAGTTATTTTGCAGTATAATATATATGTTAACAGGGCCGGTCTTAGGGTAAAGCGAGCAAGGTGGCCATCTCGAGCCCTGCGCCTTTGGGGGCCCCGCGCTTCCGCCTTTCCCTCCTGCCAGCGGCGGGCTCCAACTTTCACCCGGCCAGAGGGGGGAGCTGGAGAAGGGAGTGCGGGTCCCCCCTCCTCCAACTCCCCCCTGCGGACGGAAATTGGATCCTGGTGCCGACAGCAGAAGGGAGAGGAGGGAGCACGGGGCCCGTCACATCATGACGCCATGACGCTGCCGGAGGGGGGCTGCAGGTCTCAGTAAGTCCCCAGGTTCCCCCCATTTTGGGAGCGTGCCCCCTTAGGCCCCGCAAAGCCTAAGGCCAGCCAAATGGATTGGGGTACACACTTAACTAGTATAAGATAGATTACTGGAGAGGGTGCTGCTATCAGAGTACCCGGAAGGTACTGTACAAAAATAACAAAGGGGTATATATATATATATATATATATATATATATATTGTGACAAACGGCTTACTCCGGGGCTCCGTCGTTTGTCCGGGACTGTTTAGAACACGGTCTTTTAGGGTAGGTTAAATGATGAGGCGTCACGTACTGTTCCTTTAAACAGGCTATGCCTGGTTTATTCAGTCCCAGGCACTGAGACTGCCACAGTGCATACAACAGAAAACAGATCAAAACAAAAGCTGCTCATCTGAGCGATAACTTAACTTAGATATCCCTGACTCAGGGTTGGAAGTGGCTTTTCCACTCCCAACAACAAAACAAGGTACTTTTGCAGTCTTATACAAATGAACAGAAAGATTGAACCTGTTTGGGGAAGAGGCTTCTCCCCTCTGTAGTTCAGCAGCCTTCCAGCCTCCTGGCTCTTGTGGAGAGACCAGAGCAAACAGGAAAAACAGTCTTACATACCTGATTCCTAATTAGCATGACAGGTGACAGAAATCAGGCAGCAGACAAACTCTGGTCTGGATCTCTCATCCCTCAGTTCCAGCGCTTGCCAAACTGTGGGATGGAGTGTATGTATTATAAGGCTGCACTCCCAGGCCAAACAGGATAGAAACTGTTTAGTATCCTGAGAGCCCTATATACGGAATTTATTACCATCCCCTGGTTTCTGTCACAATATATAAAGCAGAAGATAGCCATGTTAGTCTAGTTGCGATAGTGCAGAATAAATGAGTTCTTCAGTATTAGGTGATACCTTTTTTATTGGACTAACAATTTATGTCATAGGACAAGCTTTCGAGAGTTATCCTCTCTTCTTCAGGTCAGCAATACTGATATACAAAGGATTTAATGGCTAAAACAGTGTAGAGAGAGGGACAAAAAAGAAAAAAACAACAGATATTTACTGTAGATAAGGTAGGGTGTTAAAAGTTTTTGAAGCCAGGGGACAGTGTCAAAGAAAGGTGGGGAGGGGGAGTGATGCTGGGGGGGGGAGGAGAGAAAGTGTGGATAAGAATAGAGGCAAGCAGGATAATTACAAACAATTTTGATAGGGTGTGAGAAAACCCATGTCCGCATTAAGTCCTTTGGTTTTGGTGTCAAAGAGTCTTATCATTCTGAGTTCAAATGTTTTCCATTCTTGGGTGCTTTTAAACATTCCATTGAGGATTTTGATTTTTAGGTCATTTATGGAATGATCTGGTTGTGAGAAGTGATGTCCCACAGGTGAGCAGTATCTTCCTTCTTCGTGATGGAGTATAGAGTGTCTGAGCATATTCATTCTTCCTTGTAGTTTTTGGCTGGTTTCCCCAATGTAGCAACCTTGGTCACATTTGTTGCACTGAATCATATACACTAAATTCCTGGATGTGCAGCTGTATGATCCTTTAACATTGAATGTTCTATGGTTGTGACTGGCTGGGGGATCTCGGCAAATATGTTTGCAGAGTTTGCAGCGTTTGTTGCTGCACAGCTTTGTGCCATTATCTATGTCTTTAAAATCGTTGTGAAGATTTCCGCTGACTAAGTTCTGTTTGAGGTTTGGTGGTTGCCGGAATGCAAGAATGAGAGGTTTGGGAAAGATTTCATTTTAATGTCGCATCCTCTGTCAGCATGGGTTGCAGATCTTTGATTATTTTTCGTATACCCTCTAGGGTAGGGTTGTATGTGGTCACTAGTGGTATGCGTGTGGTAGGTTCTTTCTGTCTGTATTGTAGCAGGTGTTCTTGTGGGGCTTTTATTGCAGATGTAATAGTTTTGGCAATGGTCTTTGGTTTGTATCCCTTCTATCTGAACGATTCGGTCAGGGTTGTGAGATGCCTGTTTCTGTATTCAGTGTCAGAGCATATGCGGTGGTATCTTATAGCCTGGCTGTGTAAGATACCTTCTTTTGTATGAGTGGGATGGAAGCTGGAGTTGTGGAGGTAACTGCATGTGTCAGTTGGTTTCTTGTATACAGATGTGTGTAGTTTGCCATCTTTCAGTGTTACTGTAGTATCTAGAAAGTTTACAAGGTTTGCTGAATAATCCATTTTGAGTTTAATTGATGGATGGAATGAGTTCAGGGACTTTTGGAATTGTTTTAAGTTTTCTTCACCCTCTGTCCATATTATAAACAAGTCATCAATGTATCTGTAGTATTTGTAGGGTTTGTGGAGGCATGTAGTTGGAATCTTTGTTCAAGATTTGCCATGAAAAGATTGGCATATTGCGGTGCCATCTTGGTACCCATTGCAGTCCCCATTAGTTGTTGGTACATTCCCTTGTTGAAGCTGAAGTAGTTGTGTGTGAGGATGTATTCTATCAGTTTGGTAATTACATCAGCACTGTATTTCTGATCAAGGGGAGATGTTGTAAGGAAATGCATGCATGCCTCAATACCATCCTTGTGGGGGATGTTGCTGTAAAGGGATTCTACATCCATGGTAACTAGCAGTGTGTTGGATGGTAGTTGGTTGATGTTGTTGTTAAGATTATTGAGAAAATCTGTGGTATCTTGTATGAAGCTGTTGGTGCTTCTGACTAAAGGTTTGAGGATATTCTCCACTAAGCCTGATATTTGTTCCGTGAGTGTATCCATACCTGTTATAATAGGTCTGCCGGGGTTTCCTGGTTTGTGGATTTATATATATATATATATATATATATATATATATATATATATATTAATATTATATAAAAAATAATGAAAAAAAAGCGCCAAATCCTATGCTTAGCGTGCAAAAATCGATATATTTAATTCCCAAAAATCTCAATAAAAATGAACTCACAAACATAAAACAATTAAAAGCATTGTATGAGTAATACTCATGCTCCTAGGACCAGGAAACGCTGCTTTGCTGTTGAAGTCCCTCCGTGGCTCCACTGGAACAGATTGCTGCCTCCGTTGTTCACTGCCTGCAGAACTGACGAATCAGGCACTCCACGATGGTCTCTCCTCCCCCCTTGCCCACAACCAGTTGCTTTTAGTTCCCACCGGGGACGGTTGAAGTCGCGGACCAGCGGATGACGTCACGGGAACCGTTCTTAATACCGGACCGGTATAGATACTCAGCAGTACAATTGCAAGCGTTGAAAAGTCCACTGCACCACCTTCCCTACCGCGTTTCATCTATTAAAACAGACTTAATCAGATGAAACGCGTAGGGAAGGTGTGCAGTGGACTTTTTCACGCTTGCAATTGTACTGCTGAGTATCTATACCGGTCCGGTATTAGAACGGTTCCCTGTGACGTCATCCGCTGGTCCGCGACTTCAACCGTCCCGGTGGGAACTAAAAGCAACTGGTTGGTGTGCACCGGGGGAGAGACCATCGTGGATGTGCCTGATTCGTCAGTTCCTGCGGCAGTGAACAACGGAGGCAGCAATCTGTTCCATTGGAGCCACGGAGGGACTTCAACAGCAAAGCAGCGTTTCCTGGTCCTAGGAGCATGAGTATTACTCATACAATGCTTTTAATTGTTTTATGTTTGTGAGTTCATTTTTATTGAGATTTTTGGGAATTAAATATATCATTTTTGCACAGTAATGCACTAGGATTTGGCGCTTTTTTTCTTTATATTTTTCTATGCAGGTGGAGAGGAGGTCGTTGTGTGCCCTTTTAAGAAGCTGCCGGTTGATCCTAATAGTGCTTCTGTCCACTCCCCAATTATTGGACCTATTTGTTGGACTCTAGAGGACATCTGCAATTAGCAGATTAAAGCAAAGTTCACAGCACCACACATATTTTTTTTGTATAATTGTATGTTTTAGCTTTTTTTTTATATCAGACATTCACAGTGCACTTTTGTATATGATGGATTTCACTATTCAGGATTTATTAGTAGTATTCTTCATTATATTGATTTATTAATAATATGTTTATATATTTATGATTTTTTAATCAGTTAATTCAATTTTTATATCCTATATTTCTGGTTTTCCACACACGCGACCAGACCCTCATGTAATATTATTATATTATATATATATATATATATATATAATACACACACACATACATACATACAGTATATTTATATTCCTATTCCTATTTATAACAATATTTTCATAGACCTTTCTAATAGATCATACTTACAGTAACTGCCACCCAGAGTACTGCCCATGTTGCTCACAATATTTGTGCTTTGAGAGTTTCCCAGTCGTGGTTTAGGGAAAATACTGCATGGTTGCCCATCATTATGTTGCTTAAGTTTTCTCACTCCACTTACCACATTTCAATGAATATGGTGCGTTCCCCGTATTCCTTTATCAATAAGTGAGAAGCTGTAGATAAAACGTTAATGAACCGACCATTATAGTCACTGGAATGAAATAAATGTTTTTATTGGTATGTGCTGACATTCTCCTTATATAAATAGGGCTTGATTCTGAGTGTTCTATTACTACGGATTGCAAAGGAGTTGCTGTAGTTGTACAATATGCACAGTGAGTATTATTAGCCTTCCTCCAGCATTCCAAGAGTCACTGGGGCAAATGTGTGCATGACCTTCTGTAAATTGGGTTTTGCACTTAAACTGGAGGGGACTGTTGCTTATGGTAATGCATCTGCTCACTCCAGTTTGTCTTGTTTTGGGTTCCTATATATATATATATATATATATATATATATATATATATATATATATTGTGACAAACGGCTTACTCCGGGGCTCCGTCGTTTGTCCGGGACTGTTGCGTTGGGGTACGCAGTCTCAGTAAGTCCAAAGGTCGCCCCCCTTCTTGGATCGGCCCCCTTAGTCCCCGCAAAGCCTAAGCCAGCCAATGTGATTGGGGTACACACTTAACTAGTATACTAGATTACTGGAGGGGTGCTGCTTCAGAGGACCCGGAAGTTCTGTAACAAAATACAAAGGGGTGTATATATATCTTATATATAATATATCTCTATTATATAATATTATAAAACTCACGATAGGCCACGCCATAACTATGCCAAAAAAAATTTCTTATTTCCATCCAAAGACATTTTGTTTTGCATATTTAGTGTGCCTTCTTTGTTTGATTGTATATATATCTATTATAATATGTATATTATTCTATATCTCTAATATTGTGACAAGAAACGGTTACTACCGGGGCTCCGTAGTTTTGTCCCGGGACTGGTTTAGAACCGTTCTTTTAGGGTCGGTTAAATGATGAGAGCGTCACTTCCTGTTCCTTAAACAGGCTATGCCTGGGTTATTATTCATTCCCTCAGTCAGCTTGAGACTGCCACAGTGCTACAACAGGAAACAGATCAAACCAAAAGCTGCTCATTTACTATAACTTACTTAGATATCCCGGCCTCAGGTTGGAAGTGGCTTTTCCCACGCCCAGCACCACACAAGGGGTAACAACTAATGAAAAGAAAATAGGGGGCGTTCTATGACCATGCGACGATAGGTAGGGAGGCAATGCGGAGATGTTAGGGTTTCGGTGGAGGAGGGATGGAGGACGTGGGGGGGCAAAAAAGGGGGGCGGGGAGGATTAGCGGTATGGGGTGGTTTGAGAATGTGGGGATGTGCAAGCCACGTGGGGTAATAAGTAGGGTAGGTGAGAAAACGAATAGAGGAGGGAGGAGGGCGTTAAAACGAGAAAGCAGACAATCGAGGAGGTTGTAATAGGAGCAAGAAAACGATATGAAGAAGCAGCGGGGGTGGGGTGGAAAGAGATCGGGAAGAGGCGAGTGGAGCTAGGAAGGTAGGGGAAAAAAAAGGGGAGATACGACGGAGCTTTGTTGTGGATTAAGGACTGTACGATAAGAAAGGGGGGGGTCGTTGTTGGTGGCAAGTCGCGGTGTAATGGTGACAAGGGAAAAAACTAGGGGGAAGTACGAGGGAAAGTGGGGAGTGGCCGAAATGGTAGTGGTTTACTAAACATGAGAGCGGGGATTGTGCTAGGGGGGGGAGGCGGAGGGAGAGACAATAAAGAAGTGCGAAGTCCGAAGGGGGGTGGTAGGGGTACTTTTGGCAGTCTTATACAAATGACAGAAGATGAAACCTGTTGGGGAAGAGGCTTCTCCCCTCTGTAGTTCAGCAGCCTCCACCTCCTGGCTTCTTGTGGGAAACCAGAGCAACAGGAAAAACATGTCTTACATACCTGATTCCTATTAGCATGACAGGTGACAGAAATCAGGCAGCAGACAAACTCTGGTCTGGATCTCTCATCCCTCAGTTCCAGCGCTTGCCAAACTGTGGGATGGAGTGTATGTATTATAAGGCTGCACTCCCAGGCCAAACAGGATAGAAACTGTTTAGTATCCTGAGAGCCCTATATACGGAATTTATTACCATCCCTCTGGTTTCTGTCACAATATATAAAGCAGAAGATAGCCATGTTAGTCTAGTTGCGTCGGTGCATAAATGAGTTCTTCAGTATTAGGTATAACCTTTTTTTATTGGACTAACAATTTATGTCATAGGACAAGCTTTCGAGAGTTATCCTCTCTTCTTCAGGTCAGCAATACTGATTACAAAGGATTTAATGGCTAAAACAGTGTAAGAGAGGGACAAAAAAGAAAAAAACAACAGATATTTACTGTAGATAAGGTAGGTGTTAAAGTTTTTGAAGCCAGGGGACATGTCAAAGAAAGGTGGGGAGGGGGAGTGATGCTGCTGGGGGGGGGAGGAGAGAAGTGTGGATAAGATAGAGCACAGATATTACAAACAATTTTGATAGGGTGTGAGAAAACCCATGTCCGCATTAAGTCCTTTGGTTTTGGTGTCAAAGAGTCTTATCATTCTGAGTTCAAATGTTTTCCATTCTTGGGTGCTTTTAAACATTCCATTGAGGATTTTGATTTTTAGGTCATTTATGGAATGATCTGGTTGTGAGAAGTGATGTCCCACAGGTGAGCAGTATCTTCCTTCTTCGTGATGGAGTATAGAGTGTCTGAGCATATTCATTCTTCCTTGTAGTTTTTGGCTGGTTTCCCCAATGTGCAACCTTGGTCACATTTGTTGCACTGAATCATATACACTAAATTCCTGGATGTGCAGCTGTATGATCCTTTTAACATTGAATGTTCTATGGTTGTGACTGGCTGGGGGATCTCGGCAAATATGTTTGCAGAGTTTGCAGCGTTTGTTGCTGCACAGCTTTGTGCCATTATCTATGTCTTTAAAATCGTTGTGAAGATTTCCGCTGCACTAAGTTTCTGTTTGAGGTTTGGTGGTTGCCGGAATGCAAGAATGAGAGGTTTGGGAAAGATTTCATTTTAATGTCGCATCCTCTGTCAGCATGGGTTGCAGATCTTTGATTATTTTTCGTATACCCTCTGTAGGGTTGTATGTGGTCACTAGTGGTATGCGTTGGTAGGTTTCTTTCTGTCTGTATTGTAGCAGGTGTTCTTGTGGGCTTTTATTGCAATGTAATAGTTTTTGGCAATGGTCTTTGGTTTGTATCCCTTCTATCTGAACGATTCGGTCAGGGTTGTGAGATGCCTGTTTCTGTATTCAGTGTCAGAGCATATGCGGTGGTATCTTATAGCCTGGCTGTGTAAGATACCTTCTTTTGTATGAGTGGGATGGAAGCTGGAGTTGTGAGGTAACTGCATGTGTCAGTTGGTTTCTTGTATACAGATGTGTTGTGTTTGCCATCTTTCAGTGTACTGTAGTATCTAGAAAGTTTACAAGGTTTGCTGAATAATCCATTTTGAGTTTAATGATGGATGGAATGAGTTCAGGGACTTTTGGAATTGTTTTTAAGTTTTCTTCACCCTCTGTCCATATTATAAACAGTCATCAATGTATCTGTAGTATTTGTAGGGTTTGTGGAGGCATTGTGTTGGAATCTTTGTTCAAGATTTGCCATGAAAAGATTGGCATATTGCGTGCCATCTTGGTACCCATTGCAGTCCCCATTAGTGTTGGTACATTCCCTTTTGACTGAAGTAGTTTGTGTGTGAGGATTATTTCAGTTTGGTAATTACATCAGCACTGTATTTCTGATCAAGGGGAGATGTTGTAAGGAAATGCATGCATGCCTCAAACCATCCTGTGGGGGATGTTGCTGTAAAGGGATTCTACATCCATGGTAACTAGCAGTGTGTTGGATGGTAGTTGGTTGATGTTGTTGTTAAGATTATTGAGAAAATCTGTGGTATCTTGTATGAAGCTGTTGGTGCTTCTGACTAAGGTTTGAGGAATTTCTCCCATAAGCCTGATATTTGTTCCGTGAGTGTATCCATACCTGTTATAAGGTCGGGTGCGGTTTCCTGTTTGTGGATTTATATATATATATAATAATATATATAATAATATATATATAAATATCTATATATAAAAAAAATTAAGAAAAAAAAGCGCCAAATCCTAGTGCATTACTGTGCAAAAATCGATATATTTATTCCCAAAAATCTCAATAAAAAAATGAACTCACAAACAATAAAACAATTAAAAGCATTGTATGAGTAATACTCATGCTCCTAGGACCGGAAACGCTGCTTTGCTGTTGAGTCCCTCCGTGGCTCCACTGGAACAAGATTGCTGCCTCCGTGTTCACTGCCTGCAGGAACTGACGAATCAGGCACTCCACGATGGTCTCTCCCCCGGTGCACACCACCCATTTGCTTTTTAGTTCCCACCGGGGACGGTTGAAGTCGCGGACCAGCGGATGACGTCACGGGAACCGTTCTTATACCGGACCGGTATAGATACTCAGCAGTCACTTGCAAGCGTTGAAAAGTCCACTGCACACTTCCCCT